>PVIC010057387.1:0-10666 GCA_004025085.1 Thryonomys swinderianus
ACCTCAGACAGGCTGACGACACGCGGCCATGCCGGGACCCCACAGCGCATGGCTCTGCGGCCCTCGCTCCCGCTTTTAGGGGGATTCTCAGACCCCAGCTCCAGCCGCGGGGTGTCTCCTGTCACTTCGTCCTCCCCCCACCCCCACCCCACATCCAGCAGAGCTCTGCTCCCCGCCTGGGGGACCCTGGGCCTTTCCAGGGACCCGAGAGAGGGTGGTAGGGAGCCCGGGGTGAAGTCAGGGCCTCACCGGTTTTCTCCCTGACCCTGAAGAGCAGGAGTTGATGCCTCACCGGAAAACCTGCCCTGGGACCAGTGTCAAGGGGAGGGGTTTTCCAACCGTGCTGGGCCTCAGTCACCAACAATGAGTCACTGCAGAAAAGCCATGAGGAACTCAAAGAAAGCGAGGTCCACACTTTCCCCACGCAGCCCCTGCTGCTCTGGGCCCCCTGAGCATCTGGAGCCCGGTGCCAGCCTGGCAGTGATATTGGCTCCGGCTGAGTCTATACCTGGAAGCGGGTCCTGCTCTCTAAACCAGTGTGCTTCCCTGCTCTTGGTTTAAGCCCAGTGAGAAGAGAGGGAGGGGGAGGGACTGACTCGTGAGCAGGGACGGCCCCTCCCCTCGGGCAGTGCGCTCTGCATGTGCGTCCGTGAGGCCACATGTCACCTGAGCAGGAGCGGCTCCACTCTCATCTGGGCGTAGAAGCCAGGATGTGGTTGAACCCCTGGCAGCATCTGGCCCTCCAGCCCTGGCGGATGATGGTGAAGAGCTCGGGCTCACAGCAGGCGGGTGGGGTGGGGGCCCAGGGGCCTGTGACTCTCCCTCCCAGGTCCTGTGACATATCGTGGGTGCATCGGGCCCGTCATCGATGGAGACTTCATCCCCGATGACCCGGTGAACCTGTTCTGTAATACTGCCGACATCGACTACTTGGTTGGCACCAACAGCGTGGACGGTTACATGCTAGCTGCTGTTGACATGCCAAGTATTTATTCATATCACGAGGACGTCACAAAGTAAGTGAAGGGCCGGCACACAGGTCTACATGTGGTCGGGCACCGCTGAGGAGAAGGCAGAAGCCATCAGCAGAGCACTGAGACTGAGGAAAGCGGGCTGGGCCGGGGAGGGCACGCTGACGGCATCCTGGTGACTCAGGGTCACAGTGTGCTGCCTGCTTGGTCCCTGCAGGGAGGACTTCTACAGGCTTGTCAGTGGGCTCACCAGGCCCAAGGGGCTCAAGGGTGCCCAGGCTGCCTTTGACATCTACACTGAGGACTGGTCTCAGAACCCGTCTGAAGAGACCAGGAAGAAGACCGTGGTGGACCTGGAGACGGATGTCTTCTTCCTGGTTCCCACAAAGACAGCCCTGGCTAAGCACAGAGCCAGTGCCTGGTAAGAGTGAGGGGAGGCAGTGCCTTCCTGGGGGAAAGTCTTTTAGGACAGTGCACCTCCCTGCCATGACCTGAGGACCAGCTACACAACAAAGTGAGATCTGACCTTTCTCCTCTGAAGACAAAATGGGAGAGAGTAGCTGGGGGTGTTGGCTCATGTAATCCCAGCACTCAGGAAGCAGAGGCAGGAGGATTGCTGAGTTCGAGGCCAGCCTGGGCTACATGGTGAGTTCAGATTGATGAAATTGGTGCTGTATCAAGGCAGGTATCTTGATGATATCCAGCCTGAAGTACATAGGGAGACGCCGTTTCAAATAAACTAAAAAAACCCAAACTTTAAGTGGTTAAAAAAAATGGGAGATGGGGCCGGAGGGTTAGCTCAGTGGTTCCAGTGCCTGTCTCGCATGCACAAGGTCCTGAGTTCGATCCCCAGTAACCACATACAATGCTGGGCGTGGTGGCTCACGCCTGTCATCCCAGCAGAGAAAGCAGAGACAGGAGGATTGCTGAGTTCAAGGCTTGCTTGGGCTACATAGTTAGCTCAGAGCTAGCCTGAAGTACAAAGCGAGACCCTGTCTCAAAAAAAAAAAAAAAAATGCAGTGCTGGGCGTGGTGGCTCACGCCTGTAATCCCAGCACTCGGGAGGCAGAGACAGGAGGATTGCTGAGTTCTAGGCTTGCCTGGGCTACATAGTGAGCTCAGGGCTTGCCTGAACTACAAAGAGAGACCCTGTCTCAAACAAAAAAAAAAAAAAAAGGGAGAGAAATGAGGGTACATGTCCTGTCCAAGAAAATGAGAGAAGCAAATTTATATGGAGGGAATAAGAACCTTTGTTGATACTGAATCTCAAGAGGAAGGTGCCTCCAAACGTTCTGTGTGGGGCCTCCTTGGCAGCACAGAAGCTCAATGTAGGACAAATATTTTTGCATGAGTGAGATGAAGCCCAAGGCAAAGTATAGAATCTGGGAGTTTGAGCTTTATTTTCCCTCTGACAAGTTCAAGAACCGCAGTTCACTGTTATCCTGCTGGGAGTCCAGCAGGCCTCCCCTACTCAGCCTTGGCCAGGGCCCGCCTCCGTGGCCCACACCTGTGTTTCCTCTTCTCAGGACGAGTAGGACCTACTGTTACCACTTTTCTATGCCTACCCGACTGCGCTTCCCACCCAAATATCTGGGGGCTGATCATACTGAAGAAGTTGCCTATGTCTTTGGAACGCCCTTCACCGACCTGCTCTTTTACACGCCTGAGGACAGGACCATCTCCAAAGCTGTGATCACCTACTGGACTAACTTTGCCAGAAGTGGGTAAGACATGGATTTCAACCCAGAGCCTTTCACAGAAGCTTTGAGGACTTCACCCGTTAGCCCTGAGAAGTGGGTTCTACGTATTGTTTTTCAATTCCCAGTGTGGATTCTGCACAGGTTGGTTAACCTCCCTTGACCTGAACCTCTTTCTCAGTACCTGAGAGTCAGAGGTACAGACTGAGCCTAAGACCAAAGCCCCTTGCAGGGATGAGTTGTGGCCAGGTTGGCTCAGAGGCTAGAAGGCAGTGCAGAGAGCTGGCTGGGAGTCTCCAGGCTGCTCGGCCCCTCTGGCCCCACCCCAATGTGGTCTCTCTCTGCAGGGACCCCAACAGAGGCTACGGTGCTGTACCCACTCTCTGGGACCCCTACAGTCCAGAGAACGGCCGCTACCTGGACTTCTCCAGCACATTGGGCACCAGCTCCATGAAGGAGCATCTGAGGACCAAGTTTGTGCAGTTCTGGACCCAGACTTTACCAGCACTGCCCACGGTGGATGATGAGAGCACCCCAGAGCCCCCTGAGGAAGTCCCTGAAGCTGTCCCATAATCCTGTGCCGATGATAATCAGGCGCCTGAGATGCCCACTGCCTTGGGTTTCCAGTGTCTGTGTCTGGTCCCGAGTGTCCACAGTTTTAGCCTGGGGGCCGCCTCTTCTGCACAATAAAACTGCACCTCTCGGCATTTGTCTTCTGTTGGTGCTCCTGTGAGCAGGTAGAGAGAGGAGAGGCCACTGGTCATCCTTACCAGGAGCAGGTGCTTGGTCAGGTCCACTCTGTCTTCTCGGTCCTTTCCCAGCCCAGCAAGTCCTCTGCACTGTGCCCATTGTAGAGAGGAGGAGCCCTGTCCAGGTTAGAGCAGGGTGGGGCTTTCGCTGGCAAGAATCAGCATCTGGCCCTGGCCGTGCTGTACTCAGCCTCATCCAGGGGCCCCAGCGTGGCCTCCAGTAATTGCTAGTGTGGTGGATCATGGGGAACAGTTTGGGTTGATAACAATGGAATAAGAAATCAAGGGGAGCAGGAGCCCAGCTGCGGGGGGGGGGGGGAGGTGCACACCTGCAAAGGTCTGCTGCAGAATTCCTGGCTGGATCTCCATTTTCCAGACAGGAGCCAGCAGGGAAAGCCATGCTGGCATTGGCGGCAGGGATTCTCATGGAAGAGGCAGACAGGGTGCAGTTCACATAAGGGATGGAGCAGGGAGTATCGCTCTTCTAAAGATCTCCTTGTTGACACTGCATGTTTGATGTCTTTGCAATTTCTCTTCCATAGTACTCAGTTCCTGAATAGTACTTGGAATCCACATGTTCCTCCATGGTGGTCACAGTCCAAATGAGACAAGGGCACAGTGGTCCTTTTCTCACAAAGCTGTGGCCTGGGCTGCTGTCTTAGGTAAGAAATGGTCAGTGCAGCATTATTTTCTTAACGTTATGTAAATCGTTGAATGCAGAGCTATGATTCGGAACACTTGGGGGGCTGAGAGAAGAGTTAGAGGGACAGTTAGGGAGACCCTTTCTCCATGTAAAGTATCAATAATAGTCTTGGCTGGGGACTTAGCTCAAATGATACCATACCTACCTTGGAAGCACGAGGGCCTGAGTTGGATCCCCAACACCATGACCAAAAATAATAATAATAATAACAGTCTCGAAGGTAGGCATGGAGGTGCATATGGTTAACTGTAGCACTCTGGAAGGCTGAGGCAAGAAGATGTACTGTTTGTCATCTTCTTAGTGAGTTGGTAAGACTCTATGTCAACACGAAAAAACATTTTTTAATGTGCTTGGGATATAGCTCACTGTGAAGGTCCTAGGTTCGATTTCTACATAGAGACACATGCACGCACACACACACGCACACACACACACACATACAAACACAAACAAAGCATACACACATTTGAAAAGCAAAATGTTTGAATAAATATTTAATTGATCCTCAGGATTGGTCGATATTGTTTTTGTATTGATATTCTTGATGTTAGAATGAGTCACAGAGCTGTTGGCCTAAGCTTGTTGTCCTGAGGTGGTAATATCTAGATTGCATTGGGTCCTTTACAACGCTGCAGCTAAGCACACTGCAGTCTCCCGTCTATTGTACGTGGAAGGCGTTGTGTTCTTGGCCAGAGGCAGACAGCTGTGCTCAAAAGAACAACACTGAAAAGTGCACATTAAGTATTGAGGTCTTAATGCTAGAAACAATTTCCCCTATAATAAACCCAAGAGCCTCACACAGGATAGTTAAACAAACAGAAATAGAAACATGAGAAGATAAGCCAACAAAGTGCCTCCCCACTCTCCACACTCCCCATAGGTATACTATGGGGGCACTGAAGGGTAGAACAAAAAGCTTCACATCCCAAGTGTTTGAAATGGTACCACAGAAGGTAACAAAACAGGACTGTAAGGCAAATAGCTTGCTCAAAGGACATGTAAGCAGTAAGATCTTGGGCCAGTTAAATAATCAACAACGATGTCTACAGAAGACACTAATAAAAAGACAGGAGAGGGAAATAGAAGGATGCAAACCAGGGCTGAGCAGCACAGAAAAGAGTCCATAGAACAGCTCCAAGTAGAAACTCAGGAGACTAAATATTGTAATTGAATGCATGGGCACTGCATGTGACCAATGTGAGCACAGAGTCACAGAGCCAGAACAGAACCACAAGTCAGTCCTCCTCTGATGAGAGATACCTGAGAACCAAAACGACAGCATGGAAAATGGATCCAAAGTGCCTAGATGAACCAAAGCAAACTAATCTAAGGAGAATTGGAATTAGTGAACGATCAGGAGAAAGCACATATGGCAGTATCAATTTGGTGATGGAAATAATAGGCAAAAACTTTCCAAGTAAGGTAAAAGGATCTCAAATACAGATAAGCAAGCTACATGGAACCTCAGAGAGTCACAAGCAGAAAAGAAGCTCTCTGTCTCATCACAGTCAAAATCTCAGATGACCAATACAGAACTAGAGTCTTGAAAGCCACTGGAAAAATATAATGTGTCATGAAGAAAATGTCCCAAAATTACAGCAGAGTCTCTTACACAGGTCTCAATGAGATGCAAATGAAAACAACACTGAGATTTCATCTCACTCCACAAAGAATGGCCACTATTACAAAATCAACCAACAATAAATGCTGGCGAGGCTGTGGGGGGAAAGGAACCCTTCTCCACTGTTGGTGGGATTGCAGACTTGTGCAACCATTGTGGAGATATGTGTGGAGATTTGTCAGAAAACTAGGACTAGGGGTCCTATTTGACCCTGCTATCTCCCTGCTAGGAATATACCCAAAAGAATTTTAAAAATCACACTGGAAAGACAGATGTACACCCTTGTTCATAGCAGCTCAGTTTGTGATAGCTCAGTCTTGGAAACAACCCAAATGCCCATCAACTGGAGAGCGGATAAAGAAAATGTGTTTTTTTTTTTAAAAATAAAATGGAGTACTACTCTGCCATAAAGAATGACAAGATTGATTCATTTACTTGCAAATGGATACACCAGGAGGACACGCTAATGAGTGAAATCAATAGATCACAGATAGGCAAATACCGGATCTTCTCATTGATATGAGCACCTGTAGATGCAAATGAGCTCTAGAAAGTATGATGGTCTTTGTAGAATGGGAAATTTCCAAGGGAAATTTGGTGTGGGGATGTAATGAGGGGAAGGAATCAATATGATTCTGAAAGAAAAAGAGCATGTATATAGGGGTGGGGAGGTGTGGGTGGATGAGGATATGGGTAAAAATGAGAATTGACTTGTGTCATATATTGGTACAAATTCCCCAATGTTACGTGTGATTGTGAGATGTATGTAAATTGTACCAATAAAGAATTCAATTTAAAAAAGCTAACGACTCACAGAACGAATCAAGAGACAAAATCCAACAACATGTTCTAAAGAAGAAACACATTTTAAGCCTTAAAGAAAATATAGACTAATACATCAAAGAATCGAAAGCCATACTGCATGCAAAGGAACCCAGTTGTAGGTATTAAAAATTTGTAGAAAGTGGACATTGAGCCCAAACTGGTAAACAAGGCAAATAAGGGCACTACATACTGATTCAAGGAGCAATTCAGCAGGGAGAGGTAACAATTATTAGCATATAAAAGCAGAAAACAACAGAGCACCCAGCTTGGTAACAAGTATACTGGAGAGAAGACATCAGATAAATCAGACAGGTACAGTGTGGCCTCAGTTCCCCACACCACCAATAAACAAATCATCTACACAGAAAAAAAAATCAATGAAGACCTGGGTTTTTTGGTGCACATGTGCAATCTCAGCAATTGGGAGGTAGAGGCAGGAGGATCACCATGTGGTTGAGGACAACCTGAGTTACATTGTGAGGCGAGGCTGCCTGGATGACAGACCCTGTCTCAAACAAAAAGTCAATGAAGAAAGAAAGACTTCAACAAAATCTCTAACAAATGAGCTCAACTGATATGTGCATAGTGTTCCAGCCACATTTGTTTTAGGATACACATTCCTTCACTCTACACATGGAACTTTCTCCAAAGTAGATCACATACTAGTGAAAAGATCAACCATAACTAGAGAATTGAAATCATGTCATGCATATTACTAGATCATAGTGTTATGAATCTAGAAATCTGTGTCAAATGCAAAAATTATGCAAGGACTCGGGCATTAAGCAGTATACTCTTATCTAAACAATGGGCTGGAGAAGAAACGAGACAGAGGCTAGAGCTAAATAGCAATGAGTCATAGCAGACCTTGTGGGACATAATGAAAGCAGTCCCAAGAGGGAAGTTCACAGTGAGAAAGGCCACATCAGAAACACAGAAGCAGCCCAAGCACGTGACTGACACAGAGCAAGGTCCTAACACAAGGAGAACAATGCAAACCTGCAATGAAGTATGGCAGAGCTTTAGTAACGTAACCCCCCAAGAGAGGAAAAAAGACTAATCAATGCAGTTAGAAATGAAAACTTCAAAATCCCAACAGCCATTACAAACATAAATAGCATCGTTAACAAGTATTTCACAAAACTATATCCCAGTAAACTGGAGAATTCAGAAGGAAAGCATAGATTCTGACAGGAACATGAATTCACAACATAAAACCAAGAATTAAAAACCCGAGTGATCTAAAAATGGGAGAAAAATGGAAACAGTAATAAGTAACTTATCAACTGAGAAGAACTCGGGTCCAGATGTGTTCACTGATGAATGCTAAAACACTTCAATACTTCTGAAACCAATTCTCCTCAGATTTTCTAATAAAGCAGAAAAGGACAGAAAACTCCCAAGGTCATTCCTGGAAGCCTCTGTTACTGTGATTACAAAACTGTATAAGTATCTAAGACAGGAAACTATACACAGATCTTGGGAATGAACATATGTGCAAGAATTCTCCACCAGATACCACAAACAGAAGGCAAGAAATCAGGAAAATGATCATGTGTCATGACCAACTCAGCTTCATCCCAAGGATGCGAAGATGGGTGAACAGGCACAAATCCACAAAGGTGCCACATGACAAAAATCACATGATCATCTCAAGAGATGAAGCAAAAGTCCATCCTACTTTGCTTATAAAAACAATGGGAAAAGGGAACCTGGAAGCTGGGTATCTCAGTGTGACGAGCCCGTGTCTAACAGACCTGCTGCCAGCATCACATGAAGTGAGGGACTTGGAAAGCTTCCCAGGTAAAATTAGGAATAAGCAAGGATATCCACGATCACCACTCCCATTCAAGGCAGTATGGGAAATATTAGCAATAGCAATTGGGCAGGAAAATGAAATAAAATGATATGTTTATGAGCATAAAGTGAAGTCAAATTATCATCACTTGCAGATGGCCTGATCGTCTACAGAGATCACCCCTAAATCCATCAGATATTCTTTTGAGTTATATTGAAATTTAGGAATATAGCTGGACACAAAACCAGCACTGGAAAACTAAGAGCCTTCCTGTACAATGATAATAGCCATATGGAATAAGAAACTAGAAGAACAATCCTTTTTCATAATAGTTTCTGAAAAAAATGAAATACCTCAGAATGAATCTAAAGAGGGAAGCAGGGCCTTGGATATAACTCAGTGATGATGCCACCTGCCTGGCAAGTGTGATATCTTCAGTTCAATCCCTGATTAAACAACAACAACAAAAATTTAAATAGGGAAATAAAAGAGCTCTAAAATGACAACTACTCTGAAATAGGACACTGAAGAAGATATCAGGAAATGGAAACATAACCCTAGTTCTTAGACAGCACGATCTCATGTAGTGAAAATAGTGATAGTTCCAAAACTGTTAAACAGATTTAATCTTTGTTCACAATATTATCCAAAAAAATGAAATACCTAGCAATCAATCTAAAGAGCAAAGGAGGCCAGAGATGTAACTCAGCGGTGCTGCCACCTGCCAGGCAAGTGCAAGGTTCTGCGTTCATTCCTGATTAAAAAAAGAAAGAAAGAAAAGGAAAATAAATGATTCCTGTGACAAAGGAAGCAAAGATCTCTATATTGAAAACTAGCACGAGAAAGGACACTGAAGAAGATTTCAGAACACAGACCAATATTCCTGTTTTTTGATATGAAAAACCTAGGTAGTGAAAATGGCCTTACTTTCAAAATTGTTCCACAGATTGCAAACAATCCGAATCAAAATCCCCACAGCTTATCTCACAGAATCGAAAAAGCAACACTAACATTCATTTGGAGCCAGAAGAGGCCTAGAATAGCAAAGGTAATTCTGGGCAAAGAAGAAAAAAGGCAGGTGGCATCACGATCCTTCACTTGAAATTATATACAAAGCGACCGTGAGAAAACAGCATGATATGGGCAGAAAGAACAGAGCTGAGGATCAGTGGAACAGGCTAGACGATACTTATCTTCGACAAAGAAGCCAAACACCTTCAGTAGAAGAAAAAGCCTCTTTCATGAAGGGTGCTGGGAAAATTGGCTCTCCTTATGCTGGGGACTGAAATTAGACCCATAGCTTTTATCATGTACAATATAAGACTGAAGTTGATCGAAGAGCTAAATATTAACATGGAAACAGTAAGTCTGCCGGATGAGAGTAGATAGAACACTAGAGGACACAGGAGCAGGAAAATTCCTAGTGAACAAAACCCAGACTGCATGGGACATGCTACAGATGATAAACAACTAGGGCCTCGTTTTACTGAAAAGCTTTAACACAGCAAGAGAAACAATGAAGTGAAGAGATGAACCACAGGGTGGGAAAAATTTTTCACTAACTATTCACAAAAGGAACAATTATGTAGAATACAATAAAATTTTTAAAAAGCTAGGCCCCTAAATTTAAAGATCCAGTGGAAAAATGGGTATTTGAAAGGAAAAGATACTTCTGAGATGAAGTATAAATGGCAGTTAAATGTGTGAAAAAATGTTCAATGTCACGGATAATGAGAGATATGCAAATCAAAACAACACTGAGAGGGCTGGAGGTTTAGCTCAGTGGTTCCTACGCCTGCCTCACAAGCGCAAGGTCCTGAGTTCGATCCCTGGTAACCACATACAATGCTGGGCGTGGTGACTCACGCCCACCAGCAATCAATACAACATACCACATACTACAGTGCCAGGCATGGTGGCTCACACCTGTAATCCCAGCACTTGGGAGGCAGAGACAGGAGGATTGCTGAGTTCGAGGCTTGCCTGGGCTACCTAGTGAGCTCAGGGCCAGCCTTAACTACAAAGTGAGACCCTGTCTCAAAACAACAACAACAACAACACTGAGATTCCATCTCACTCCAGAGAGACTATGAAGACATCAACCAATGAAAATGCTGGAGGGACTTGGGGAATGGACCACTTCTGCACTGTCCACTGTGGAAATCAATGTGGAGATTTCAAACAATACTAACTCTAGATGTTCCATTTGACCCAGCAATGCCTCTTCCTGGTATCTTCTCTAAAGAATTTAAAGCATCGGGCCGGAGGGTTAGCTCAGTGGTTCCGGCGCCTGCCTCGCAAG
>PVIC010057388.1:0-10683 GCA_004025085.1 Thryonomys swinderianus
TTGTATAATTATCTTTATGCGGGCTCTTAGTGTACAGCATCTTAGTTTACAAATCCTATTTATTACTTTCTATAATTGGTGATTTCCAGAAAATTCCCACAGATTTTCAGCCCTCGATCCCATACTGTGTTACACATTGTCCCGTGGTGACTTTAGGCTCTGTCTGTATTCATGGATTAGCAGTTTTGCCAAGTTAACGTGGCTCCTGCCCACCTCAGACCTCAGAAATGGTCCTGTACAGCTGGCCTCGTGATTTTTCCCCCCATTTTTGTTCCTGGAGATTGAGCTCAGTACCTTGGGCTTCCGAGGCAGACAGGGGACCACTGAGCTGAGCTACATTCCCAACAATACTTTTTTTCCTTTTTGTACCGGGATTGTACTGGTGACCTTGAATTTGAAAGGCAGGTGCCAGAACCACTGAGCTAAATCCTCAGCCCCTCCTATTTTTGTAATGTATAATTTTTCTTTAAATAACATTCCCTTTCTATGTCCTATGTTTTGAAAGTTTGTTCTTTTATGTCTTTCTTTGCTTCCCTCCCTGCTGAGTTATATCCCAACCCTCCTTATTTTTTTATTTTGAGACAGTGTCTTGCTAGATTGGTCAGGCCAGTCTTGAACTCATTATTCTCCAACTCAGCTTTCAAGTAGCAAGGATTATAGATGTGTGCTGCCATGCTCAGTTGGGAAAAGATTTTTTGTTGTTGTTGTTTTGTTTTGTTTTTGTTTTTCAGACAGGGTCTCGCTTTATAGTTCAGACTGGCCCTGAGCTCACTATGTAGCCCAGGCAAGCCTCAAACTCAGCAATCCTCCTGCCTCTGCCTCCTGATTGCTGGGATTACAGGCGTGAGCCACCACCCCTGGCCTTGTTGTTTTCTTCTTTACAGGAGATTTAGTTTTTCCTACAATTTCTCATATAGTAACTGAATCTTCAGCAGTCTCTTTTGGTTCTAGTATGTGACTAATTTTGATAAATTCACCATGGATGTGGTTGCCACTGCAGTCTAAAATAAGGCTTGCCAGTCTAATACCTATAATTTTTCTTTATCTAAAATGTACAAAAATAAATAGCTGCCTGAGCTGTGCACAGCTGTAATCCCAGCACTCAGGGGGCTGAGGCAGAAGGTTCACAGTGAGTTCGAGGCCACCATGGGCTATATAGTGAGTTCAAGGCCAGCTTGCACTACAAAGTCAGACCTTGTCTCAAAAAAACAAAACAAAATGAAATAAAAATGCACTGAAGTAATAAGATAATTACTTTCTCAGAGAAGTGTAAAGTTTTAATCTTTCCAAGTATAGAGACTCAATTTAAGTAAAGTAACAGGTACAGAGAGTCACAACAAAATATGTGAGGAGATATAGTAATATCACATCCTGTGAGCTGGAGGCCAGCATGGACTATGTAGTAAGTTACAGTGAGCTTGAACTATATACCAAGACCCTGCCTCAAAAGAAGAAGGAAGAAGAGGAGAAGAATCCAGACTCATTAGAGATTCTTTGTTTAGAAGAACAAGAAAACGGGCTGGGGACTGAGCTCAAGTGGTACCGCACCTACCTTGGAAGCACAAAGGCCAGAGTTCAATCCCCGGTTCCACCAAAAAAAAAAAAAAAACAAGAGAATGTACATATAAACAATATCACATCATCCTTTGTAATTTCACTAAAGCCATCAAGTTTAACATGAACACAGACATTTATTCTTATGAACGCAGACAATTATAATGTTGTAAGTTATGACACTAACTAAAGAGGAGGAAGCATAGGAGGAATAAAAGGAGAAAGCACAGGAGGAACAGAGGAGGAAGCTATAACATCCTCTACAGGCTCATTTCCACATCCCGCTGACAGTCTGCCCGCTACACTGGTCAGCCTTGAGCCGGAAGTCTGGCCTCTCTCGAGGGCAGAGGAATTCTGCCACCTTCAAAGAGAGGGGGGCTTTTGTGTACATATTTTAAAACCACACCTACTAACAAAAGAATGTATGTCAGACACTGGAATGGTTGTCTGCGACGGGAACAGAATGAGAACGGCCTGCGGTCCTCCTCCGTGAACAGTGGGGCTCCGGAGAACGGGCGGCATTCGCTGGGCGGAGCTGGGGTCAGGCTTTTTAGGGCATGGAAAGGTAGAAGTACAAGTGCTGGGCCGGAGGTGGGAGGCACGTAGGGACGGGGGAAGCAGCTCCTTATGGCCGGAGGGTCGTGTTCACTGGGCGGAGGAGGAAAGGTCACTCTGGGATGTACCCGGCTGCCTCCGGCGTGGAGGGTTCCAGGTCCAGGGCTCTCTGGCCTTGACCCCTGGGCTGAAGCTGCGAGTCCACCGCAGGACGGTCGTCGGGGTCAGCAGGGGCCCAGGGTGCACCCTTCCCACCACCCTCTGGTCTCCCCCACATGGGGCTCCTCCCACCGTCTGGTCCCTCCCAGCATCCAGCACCCCCACCCCTTAGGCCGGCGGGAGGTGGGCGGAGGCTTCTCCCGGGGGCTGTGCCTGGTGGGCAGTTTTCCCAGAGCAAGGAGCAGCGCGGGACTGAGTTGGCGCCAACTTCCTCAGATGTGGACATGGCCGGCTGGATGACCAGCCTGCCCCAGCTAGCCTGAGCCCAAGGCTCCCTCAGGCACCGTGCTTCTGCTGCGGGGCTGCGGCCAGTACCCCAGGGTGTGGCACGTCACACAGCGGGCCAGAGAGCCACCAGCAATGCCACGAGCGGAGCATGGCCGGGCTAAGGCCAGAACGCGGCTGCTGCCCTGCGCCGATAGGAAGAGCCGCCGCCTCAGCTGCGCAAGGCAAGACCTGTGGGAAGAGACCCGCTGGAGGGACCAGAGATGGAGCAGAGCTGCCCCTGGCTCTCGAGGGGCCCGGGCTAGGGCCCCGGCCGGTGGCAGGGTAAGGCAGCCCTGGGCCAGCAGAGGGAGCTGGGGAGGCCGGGGCTGGAAAGCCACCAGATGGCTTCTGGAGGATCGCTGCCGCTGCCCACACGGGACGCGAGTCCCAGAGACTGCCCAGCACCGTGCTGGGGCGTCAGGGACAAAGTGGAGTTGGTCTCAGCCCTAGCACGGCTCAGAGGCCTGGCCTGACCGCTCTGGAGGAAACTGAGGCTGGAGGAGGGACGTGAAAGCCTCACGGCCCACAGGCTGCACTCAGCAGCAGGGCAGGACCCGGCCCGTAGTTTTGACCTCTGGCTCAGGGTCCTTTCCACAGCGACCCCCTCGGCTCAGAACCTGCTAGGTCAAGGTTCTGTGCTACTCAATGGCGTGTGGCCGTGTTCCCCACGGCCCTGAGGAAAAGCAGGGCGCAGACATGGGAGGGGGCCAGGACTCAGGTTCTGAGCCAAGCTTCGCCACCATGGCTGCAGCTGCCACCAGAGCAGGGCTGGGAACCACAAGGATGGGCTGCGGCCCTCGTGCCACTGCCCAGCGGAGCCTGGGTGGCAGGAGGCACTCGGGTGGGCCCAGGGCACACCTGCTCACAGGGCCTCCTTGCAGGCCGAGGCCAGTCCTGAGAACGCAGCACGGGAGCGCAGCCGAGTCAGGACCCTGCGCCAGGCCTTCTTAGCCCTGCAAGCCACTCTGCCCGCTGTGCCACCCGACACCAAGCTCTCCAAGCTGGACGTGCTGGTGTTGGCCACCAGCTACATCGCACACCTCACTCGCACGCTTGGCCATGAGTTGCCCAGCCCCGCCTGGCCACCCTTCCTGCGTGGGCTCCGCTACCTGCACCCTCTCAAGGTAGGGCTGGGGCTGGGTCTGTGGGTGAGGGAGGGTCTGGGACGGGGCGACACTGGGCCAGCCCCCCACCCCGCGCAGAGCTGACCTTGGGTCAGTTCTTCCTGCTGCCTCAGAGAGCAGAGAGCTGGCTGGTTCTCAGAGGGGCTGACCCCGTGTTTCTCACAGCCTGGTGACCGACGGTGGCTTCATGGGAATGCAGTTTCTCTAAGAGGAGGGACAGACCTCAGTGTTCTCAGTGCCAGAGGATAAAAAAGGAGCAGGTTCCAGGGCAGGACGGGGAGTGAAGGGCACCAGGAGCGTCCCCAGTGGCCATGTGGCTTCACCCCCTGGCACTGCACCCGCCCCTTGTCCTCAGGAGCCCTGTGCAGAACCCCGTAGAACGCTGAGCCAAGGAGGCAGCAGTATGGGGCGGGGGCTTCCAGCGTCCCGCTGGCCTCTGTCTCCTGGTTTTCTGGGACCTCAGCTTCACTTATGCGAAGGAGAAGCCAACAGGAGCCGCTTCTCCTCTGATCGCAAAGCAGGTTTCTGAATGAAAACAGTCACCATCGCGCGAGCAGGCAACCTGCTTAGGAGCTGTAGCTACGCCAGGGGCTGAGATGCGCCAGGGCACCTTTCCCGGGGCGCCGGGGACCGAGCCACGGCCTCTGCGCGCCAGGCAGTCGCTCCACACCAGAGCCGCAGGCACACTGCTTTACAGAGGAGGAGTTGGGGTGCAGAGCAGCTGAGTGGCTGGAGGACTGAGCTCACTCGGGGAGCCCCGGGGCAGCGCTGCACGGCGCCAGTGTCGAGGGTCCTCGTGGAGGAGGAAGGGCTGCCTCTGCCAGAACATTGTAAAAGGAGCCAGTTGTGTGTTTTGTAGGACATATTTTTCACTAACCCTTTCCTCTAGCACTGTTAGGAAACATCTTAAAGCGTGAGGGGATTTTTTTCGCTTTAGCCAATTTAGCTAAAATGCAAGATTCTGAGACTACATGAGGGAATTCCAAAGTGCCAAAGGTGGCACCAGGGAAACAGCAAAGTCTTAGAGGT
This sequence comes from Thryonomys swinderianus, assembly GCA_004025085.1. Classification (NCBI taxonomy): domain Eukaryota; kingdom Metazoa; phylum Chordata; class Mammalia; order Rodentia; family Thryonomyidae; genus Thryonomys; species Thryonomys swinderianus. The sequence continues at coordinate 4,749 of PVIC010057388.1, forward strand.
ACTGGTGCCGAAGACCCCTGGCAGGGAATAGCCAACTGACTGATGTGTTGAGTGAACAGAGGAAGCTGTAGTCCGGAACCCTGGCAGACGCACTCGGAGGAGTAGTTAGCCAGGGAGTGGTGCCCTCCATCCGCAGGCGAAGCAGGGCAGATTCAGGCAGAGGCAACTGGCATGTGCCAGGACTGCGCTCCTCAGGCTAGAAGGAGGCCCAGATGGGAGAGTTCCCAGCCCCCAGCTGGGCCGCTCTGCCCAGGGCACCCGGTCTCCTGTTCACCTTGCTCTCGGCCCAAATCTGATTGTCTCGGGGCATCTGCTGTACCGCATGCCAGGCCCAGGGTATCAGGAGGTCGTGGCCCTGCACGTGATCATGTGACCACCGCTGTCAGACTATGATGTAGGACAGACCCCAAGAGCCCCGGCCTCAGGTGACAGGGACCCGACCGCGCAAGGCCACGCTGCCCGCTTCCTGTCCTGTGTTTTGCAGAAGTGGCCCATGCGGTCTCGTCTCTACGCTGGAGGTCTGGGATGTTCTGAGTCCACAACCACCATCGCCTCCGCCCAAAGAACAAAGGAAGCAGAGGCGGGGTCCCCAGCCTCCGGGGAGGCGGACCTTCTCTTTCTCACCAAGCCACTCTCACCAGCCCTTGGCGACCAATGACTGTCACACTCATCCTCTTCTCATCCCATCGACTCCACTAGGGGTCTGGATTGGGCTCCAGCCCCTACCCGTCTTCCCTCTGACTCTGCCGGTGGATCTGACTCAGGCCCAGCTCCCAGGGTCCAGCAGGCAGCCCGAGAGGGGCCGTGGGCACTTCAGTGGTGACGAGCTCCCGGGGGCGCAGGACGGAGGCCTTCCCCTTCGGCCCCAGGAGGGGCTTCCCAGTGACTCTTCCGAGACAGCAACAGGGAAGCGGGAGCGGAAAGGGTCAGACTGCGTCTGGGTTCGGGTTCGGGTGCCTCCTCCCATCCCTTGTCTTCCCTAAGGATCCTACAAACCTCCGCACGCAGGGAGGAGACAGAAATGACTGCGCAGGTGCAGAGGGCAGGGCCGCAATGGCGCAGCCACAGGGGCCGATGCGAAAGTGAAGGGGCCCCTCGGCTCTTGGTAGCTGTGTGAACCGCTCTGGGGTGGGGTCAGACAGCCAGAGAGGAAAGCGAAGAAGAGGGGAACACGCGCTGTGAAAGCCTCCCCAGCTGGCCAGAGGCGGTAAGGAACGAAGGTCTCCCGTCTTCGATTATGGGTCGCTCCAGCTGCTCCTCATCGCTGTGTGTATGTGTCTCTCTCTCTGGTCCCTGCACCATTTTCCCTGCTTTTGTTGACACGAGTTATATCCACAGGTTAAGCCATAAAGCTCACATTGCTCACATTCCACTTTCCAGAGAAACTTAGATAGGCCCAGCCGTCTGGTTTGAAAAGATCTTGTTGCACAAGCCGCTCCCAGCCGTCCGTTTAAGCCCCACCCCCACCCCGTGATACACTCGGTTACATCCTTTTAGAACCTTGAAGGAAGACTCTCTTTTTCAGGGGCCGAACTCACAGCCTCCTCTTTGCGTTATGTTGGAAGCCAAACCTCTGAGAAACACGAGCCAGATCTGGGTTCCGAGGGCTTCCAGCGCCATTGCTGCCCGAGGCATCGTTGGCTCTGGAGTTATTTCTGTGGTTCTGCCGGAAGTTGGCCGCAAGGCCACTGTCCTCCAGGTTCTCCCCAAGTGCTGCCCGCAGGTGCCAGAAACGTGACGCAGCTGGGATGGAGTTTGTCCCTGACCCTGGGGAAATAATGTGAGGACTAGGCGACCACGGAGACTCCACGTGCTGAGGTGGGCTTCCAGATCCCATGTGGTCTCAAAGCTGCTACCTGAAGCCCAGGCAGAGGAAACCACTCTTTTCGTTAAATTTGGCATCCATGACAGACTAGGGTTATCATTCAGCACAACCCGTCTTTGTCATCGCAAGCGTCAAGGAGGCCTGAGAAGGCTGGGGGGCTGGGGTCTGTCCCCCCACCGAACCGGCCAGGGCAGCAGGAAAGGGGGAGGCAGGGGTGACTCAGCAGGCTGGGGTGGAGGTAGGAGACGAGACACAGAACGTCCCAGCCCGCGCCGCACGGGATGTGGGAGAGCAGCTGGCCCGTGGCTGGGAGCCACAGGAGGAGGCCTGAGCCAAGGCCGGACTCATAAATCTGCCGGGACCACGGCTCTGCAGAGGACCCTGCAGAGCTTGGGCAGAGCCGCTTCTGGGCAGCTGCTCGGGGCCAGGCTGGGGCAGAGCCCAGGTGTGGGAGGGCACGAGCAGTGCTCCTCACAAGACCATAAAAGTCCAGCTTGAACGCTCTGTGTTTAAAGCCAAATAGCAGCATCTTCCTGGTGAGCTGGAGGATGGTAAGAGAGGACGCTGAGTTTTCCCCAGTAGGTGGCACACGCTGGCTTTCTGGGCACAAAGGCACAAGCTCTGCTTGGACTGCTTGGCTTGGTCTGGAGCTTGCTGGCCCACCCTGCTCAGAACCAAGCTTTTGCTTCCTAATATCCACCCCTAGGGTGACCACCTCACTCTCGTAGAGACCAAGCAGCCAAAAGAAGGATGAAACTGGGCTGGAGATGTAGCGCAGTGGTTCCAGTGCTTGCCTGGCAAGTGTGAGGTCGCGGGTTCGATCTCCGGTAACCACATACCACAATACTAGGTATAGTGACTCCCGCCCACCAGCAATCAGTACCGCATACCACACTGCAGGCTGTGGTGGCTCACGCCTTGTAATCCCAGCACACAGGAGGCAGAGGCGGGAGAATGGCTGGATTCAAGGCTTGCCTGGGCTCCATAGTGAGCTCAGGGCTAGCCCGAACTGCAAAGTGAGACCCTGTCTCAAAAAAAAAAGAAAGAAGGATAAACTGGTGTAGGCTGAGGAAAGCAGGGCCCAGCGGGGTACGTTTCTGAGGCCATGTCAAGTTCTTTCCAGGCAAAGTTGTTTTTAGCACCCAGAAAAGTCCTGAGCAACCCAGGGACCCGCTCCCCAAGCTGGAGAGTGCCCAGGCCATAGAGCCAAAGAGCCAGCAAAGGGCAGGGGACACAAAGGAAGGTCCAAGGATGACTGGGTTGCCAAGAGGGACCTGACCTTGGCCTCCCTAGTAAGCACGATGCTGCCCTTGAGAAACGACAGGGTGGAGTCTGGGGCGTACAAACCAACCAGCCCTGGGAGAAACACTGTCTGCAGCACAAAAGAAAAAACAACCACGGGCCCTTCTAGTCTCACCAGTCCTGGGCACAGGTGAGCGGGACAGGTAGAGGCAGCCCAGATCAGGGTCCTGGCCAGCGTCTGCTCCCCAGAAACGAAGGTGTGGAGTAAGAGGTGCACTCACAGGAGGCTGGTGACAAGTGACAGGAAGGCGGTCTGAGTCAGGAGTTGGACGGACAGCTGCTCCTGGACTTGGTCTACTTTGCTTTCCTGCACTTCCCGCCGTGGGCTTCCACGCAGGCCGAGGCAGGTGGTGAGGAGACCGTCCCTGTCGCTTTGATTTCTACGTGGGCTGGGAGAGCAGGCTGGAGGCTGGGTGGGCTGCGGAGGGCGAGCTGGCCGAGTGGTAAGTAAGGATTGTGGTGGTCACTGTGGTGCTAACCGAACCGGCACAAGAGTGATTAGAAATAGAAGATCAGGGCCAGAAGATTAGCTCAGTGGTTCCGGCGCCTGCCTCGCAAGCGCAAGGTCCTGAGTTTGATCCCCGGTAACCACATACAACGCTGGGCGTGGAGACTCATGCCCACCAGCAATCAATACCACATACCACACCTTGCCGGGCGTGGTGGCTCACGCCTGTAATCCCAACACTCGGGAGGCAGAGACAGGAGGATTGCTGAGTTCCAGGTTTGCCTGGGCTACATAGTGAGCTCAGAGCCAGCCTGAACTACAAAGCAAGACCCTGTCTCAAAAAAAAAAAAAAAGAAATAGAAGATCAAGGAAGTTCCTTCCCTCTCCCTCTAAGAGGAGCCTGACTGGGTAAATCAGACAGGAGGCCCTCTTCCTTTTACGTACCGCACCCACCTTGTAACTTTAATTCTACTCAGTGGGCCAAATCTGGTTCCTCATCTTTGTAAATAAAGTTTTATTGAAACACAGCCACACTACTTGTTTAAATCTCATTTGTGGCTGCCTTCCTGATACCAAAGCAGAGTTTAATAGCCATGACAGAGATTGAAAAGCCTAAAATATTTGCTACCTGGCCTTTACAAAAAAGGTTTGGGGCTCTTGCTCTATTGGGTACTTGAAAGGGACTGGGGTAGTCAAACTGGTTGGAGCACCCTGGATAGTCTAAGGCACCAAAACTTCTGCTTGTTTGTTTTTAATTTTAGGAACTGTATAGTTTCTAAAATATATAGTTTCACTGTATAGTTCAGGCTGGCCTTGAATTTACAGCAATCCTCCTGCCTGAGTCTCCAGAGCTGGGATTATTAGCATGTACCAACACACCCAGCAAAACTATTTTCATAATACAAGATGCTATTAGCCATTTTCACTTTTTTTTTTTTTTTTTTTTTTGAGACAGGGTCTCGCTTTGTAGTTCAGGCTGGCCCTGAGCTCACTATGTAGCCCAAGCAAGCCACCACGAACTCAGCAATCCTCCTGTCTCTGCCTCCCGAGTGCTGGTTCACTTTTTAAAAAAAAAAAAAAAACAGGGTGTCACTCTGTAGTTCAGGCTGGCCTAGAATTTATTATACTCCAGGCTGGCCTCAAACTGACAGTGATCCTCCTGCCTCAGCCTCCTGGGTGCTGGGATTACAGGCCTATGCCACCATGCCTGACGTTTCACTCTTTTCTGTCACAAATGTAATGGAATTTTCTAGAAGACACATGGTGTATTGTTGCCACAGATGGAATAAAGAAACTGGAGACTCCAGCTGTTAGATGTTAAAATATTTGCAAAAATCAAAAGTAACTCGGGAGGCAGAGACAGGAGGATTGCTGAGTTCGTGGCGGCTTGCCTGGGCACCATAGTGAGCTCAGGGCCAGCCTGAACTACAAAAGCGAGACCCTGTCTCCAAAAAGCAAAAAAAAAAAAAAAATCAGAAGTAATAGTTCTCTCTTTCTAAATATTTGTCCAATGTGCAAAATAATTATTTTTCATATTGCCATAGAATATTTTTCTATATTGCCATAGAATGGGTTTATTTTTCCATAAATATTTTATTTAGGGCTGGAGATTTAGCTCAATGGTTCCTGCCCCTGCCTAGCAAGCACAAGGTCCCTGGTTCGATCCCCAGTAACCATATAAAATACCAGGCATGGTGACTCACGCCCACTGGCAATCAGTACCACATACCACAATGCCGGGCTTCATGGCTCAAGACTGTACTCCCAGTGCTCGGGTGGCAGAGGCAGGAGGACTGCTGCCTGAACTACAAAGCAAGACAAGAAACAACTCTGCCAGTCCTCAGGACTGAGGGCTCTGGGCACCAGGAGCACTGGGCAGCGAGGACGGAGGCCGCAGCCCAGCCCCCTCACAGAGAGGTCTCAGGACGAAGGTGGGACTGAGCCCCTCCTGGCTGGGCCCATCTTCAGCATCACCCACTTGTCTCCACCGTCCTGCAGTACCCCGGTTGGCATCCAGGAAGGGGAGGGGCCTTGCTGTGTCCCTGCTGTGAGGGGGCGGAGCCAGGCCCGGGGGGGAGGGGAGGGGAAGGGAGGAGTGGGGTGCTACGGCCAGGGGCTGGGCAGGGCTGGGGTGGCCCGGCCCCAGCCTTCTCAACGCCACCCGGCGCAGCCCACCCCGTGCGTGGAGGCTGGGGTGGCTGCCATGGGAGATGGTGGTCAAGGTGGGGCGTCCTGGCCACAGGAGACACAGAAGGGGACCGGCCGGGAAGGGAGGGGATCGCGTGACAAAGGGTCCCACCTGGCTGTGGCTTCTGCAGCAAAGGCGCTTCTGACAGGACAAGGGCAGGAGGGCCAGGAGT
>PVIC010057389.1:0-10688 GCA_004025085.1 Thryonomys swinderianus
TTTTTTTTGTCTGTGAACTGATTTTTCTTAGTTTTTGCCTATTTATTTTCTGATCAGTTCATATTTCTCCTATTGCCTATTATATGAATTTTGCAATTTCGTTTTTGTTCTTTATTTGATTTTTGATTAGGTTTTTCCTTTATTTACCACTTATATATTTTTGTGTTTAAAAAAAAGCTAATCATTTCCTCTTCTTTATGGCTTCTGAATTTGTGTTAGAATTTTAAAGGCAATCTCCGTTCTGAGATCCGAAGGATTTCTCCAAGGTTTCTTCAGTTTCCTTTCTGTGCTCATGACTTCTAGGGTACAGCACAAAGCACAGTTCTGTATTCTGATTTTACACGATTTTACTATCATCTCAGATCTACTCCTTTTAGATCCCTGGGTGTTATTTTAAGGTACCATAGCAACAGGAAGAAAAACTCTAATGAGCTGACTGAGCTGGTCACATGGATGACTTCAGTCTCTGCTGAGTGGATTTTTAGATCCTGGTCATCTGGGTAGTGAGTTTTCAGACCGGTTGTCGCCACGGTATTCTCAGTGTCTCACGGCCACACTCATGATCACCCGGAGTAAAGTACAGGCGCTGAGGGAGCTAGACACGTGGGCGGCCTCATTCTCTCTCTCGAGGTGTAAATGGGACCTTCCTCTGTGTCTCAGCTCTGCCTCAGAAAGCTGGTGACAATTGCTCCATCCAACAACCCTGATCCTCATAATTTGTAAGGTTTTCAGGGACAAATGAGTAACTTTTTAAAATAAATGGTGCCTATGTCTTACTCACTGAATTTAATGAAACTATAAACCTTAATTAACACCTCACGTTACGCACTCTAGCTCATGAAATTTTAATGACCACCTAAAGCAGTTTGTTGACCTTTCCTCAAAACTGTATTATTTATGTCCTTTATTTTGTTCACTTCACCGATATTTTCATTGCTCAAAGATAATGCAAAAACAACTCCACCATATATTTTTTAGAAAAGTATATGTCAGGAAATATTGAAGAACTTTTTAAAAATTGCAATAGTTTACCTCATCATCACTTTCTAGATATCTATCTTAAAAAAAACAAATTGATATGTGGTGAAAAATTTAAATATCTGGTGACTTAAAAATTGGAAATGATGTCCAATCATTTGGAAAGAAGTAAAAAGTACATCAATACACAGAATCACTGGATAGAATATTATGTAGCCATCAAAATATCATTTGTTAAGTATTTACATCATGTAAAAATGTACTTAGTAAAAAATGTTTAGAAGTTTATAATCTGCTGATTTAAAATATATAGAAGCAGAAGATAATAGACAATACAGCTATAAAAAGGTGCAGATAAAATTCAAAATGTCTTTAGACAAATATTAATATTTTTCTTCATTTTAGGATGAGCATGACTACTTTTGATAATGAGAAAAGATAAATTTCATAAAGTACCGAACTTCAGCTTCCATAGTTGATTCACTAAAAAAATATCTATCAGAGACATTCAAATCGTTGCATGTCTCCTGAATTCTAGTTATTTTTCTCAGTGCTAACGAGCAAACTCAGGCCTTACACAAGCTGAGCAAACACTCTACCATGGCACTATACCCTCAGCTTGAAATTTATTTTTTAATTAATCAAAAAGTGGAAGTTGTGAAATGAACTTTTTCCCCAATCCCATTCTTGTGAACACTCAGAAATCTTGTGTTACAAAAAGTTAAGAAAAAATTGGTTTGTTTAAATTAATGTACAAACAAAATATGCTATTCACAAAGCAGGATATTTAGATTTTTTTCTATGAAGAAAGAAAAATAACAGTACAAGTGAATGTTTTATTTGACCTAGAAATGTTTATTATTAGAAATTATTAGAAAAACTTAATTCTCAGGACCTTATAATTTTTATCTTGGGATATCTCCTTCACATTTTATCTTATAGCTCTTGAGGTTCAATTACTTAGTTTTAACTAGTTTCCAATTTATTAAAGCAACATAAAAGTCTTCATGAGCATTGTGAAGAGCAGAAACAAAGGTATAGAGAAGCTACTTTTTAGTCCAGAAACACAAGGAAAAATTTCTAATTAAATAAAATTCGTTTCACTTGGCCTAAAAGATAGTTAAAGTGAAGTGATGTAAGTAAAGCTAAGACCTTACAACAATTTATAAGGACTTGTGAAATAACTGCATTTCCAGCTTCATTTTATCCTTCCCCTGCCCCACTGCGGATGAACGCAGTAGTCTCCTCCCTCTTGTTTGGAGCTCTCAGTCTCGGGAAATTGTATTGCACTGTTCTTACTTCCAGGCCTTGTTCAGCTACATCTCATTGCCTCTTCTGACCTTGAGGATTACAACTTTCCTGCTCTGTGAATTTCCGATGCCTGTGTAAAAGGGGCTGAATACTGTCTTATCTAGAGGTGCCTTTAGAAAAAATAAAAATGTCACTCTGGTAAGGGATTGCTTTCCTATTGATAAAACAGGTTGCCAGCTGTGAAGTTCCCGCCTTCTTCCCCATTACCTTCAGAACTGTCTCTCCCAATTTTCACGTGTCAGATTATTAATACTGGTATGTTTCTGTACACATCAAGCTTCCCACATATGAGAAAACATTTTCCATGTGTTTTTTAAATTATTCTAAAACACAGCTCTGCAAATTGTCAGTCTTCAAGAAGCTGCAAGATTTACCCAAGGACACAAGGAATTAATGTCATCATTCGGCTTCATTATCTGACTGCAAAAGCAATATTCTCTCCACTGCTTCTTCTGGGAAAAAATGGTGTCCTCCTCCTGCCTCATTCCTCATGCTGAGTAAGTGTTGCCCGCCATACACGCACGTAAACTGTGTTGCTTAGTAAGAACGGAAAGCATCAGAAAAGAATGTGATGAATGAGAAAGCCAAGAGTTTCACCAAAGGAATGTGATACAATGCGGGGGAGGACACGGTGCAGAATGAGAACTCAAATTTCATTTCTGTAGGCTAACTTGTCCAGAAAGACAGTACCATGCCTTTGTATGATTATACACAAGACATATGAATGGCCTCGTGATTAGCCACATGAGACCTTTGAACAAAATAACCAGGAAGCAACATGATTCCTGGGGCTTGATTCTCAAACTGGAATTCATCTCTATTCATTATTAAAGCTGAAATACTTTAAAGCTGAAGTCCTTTGTTGTTAGGAGATTTCTTAATATTAATGAATAAAAATACTTCCCAGATTTGGGAGTTGTTCAGTTCTTCTCTTTAATTTGTATCCATTTTCTGTGAAATTACCTCTTCACAAAAATGTTATCTTATTGCTGAGTTCAAGGCTTGCCTAGGCTACATAGTGAGCTCAGGGCCAGCCCGAACTACAAAGCGTGATCCTGTCTCAAAAAAAAAAAAGTTATCTTAATATGTTTGTGTGTTGTTTCTGATAATGCATAGCCACTGAATTTTTAGTTAATAACCAAAGCTAAATAATAAATATAAATAAATATTTTGCTAGTTTGGAATTTTCCTAATAATAAGGACTGGCAGTTGGGGGTGGAGGGTCACCCCCACAGCCCCTATGGGAGTCTGAGGAGTGAAGACTGTTAGTGTCAGGCCAGCCTGGATAACTGAGTAAGACCCTGCTTCAGATGAACACAGGAGAAGGGCTGGGGATGCAGCACAGTGGTAGAGTACTTGTCTGGAGTATGTAAGGCCTTGACTTCCACTTCCAGAACACCCAAATAAAGAAAGGGGCTGACACATTCAACTTTTATGCCATCAGTGCCAAGCTCAGTACCTGATATAATACAATTATTCAACCTACAATTATTACCTGAATGACAGCATTTATGAAGAAATTTGCACCTTGCCCAACCAATACTTTGTTTGAAATGTCTATATTTTTCCCCACTGCATAGGCAAATCTCCATACAACTAAATTGAATTCTGCATTCTAAAGTGTCTCCTAATCTTTCTATTTTTACAATTTAATACATGAATGTCAGTTGCCTAGCTTTGCTATGCAGTTGCTTGAAGAAGGCTTATAACATGTTAATGACTAATGTGCGGGCCCTGGGGAATGACAGGAGAGCACTCATCCCAGCTGTATAGCTATGCAACGATGTGACCTTAAGCAACTGATGCGCCTCAAAGAACAGGTTTCCAGCTAATGTAGACGGTCACACAATTTGACATAGAATTATACATACATAAGTACAAAAATTCATATAAAATCTTTATATTTAAAAAGTGTAGGCTTGTGACAGAATGTGGGTTTTCATAAATGGCAACAGGAGGAAAGCAATGATGCTATAAACATGGCAGACATTCCATAAATCTATGTGAATAGGCTTCTTAAAGTGTTCAAATTTCAAAGGAGCTACTGTAAAATTTCATTGTACTCTTTGGAGGATGGGAAGATTGATCACAGGTGTCTTTATGCATTAATCACGCTGTCAGGGACTTTGACCTCTAAACCTGAACCTGGTTCTCTCCGGCATCCTGGTCTGCACAGGTGTAGTCAGTCCAAGACCTTGCTGTATTTCAGCTCAGTGTACGGGCACCACCTAAAGCATTCCGCCTCAGTTCAAAGGCCCTGAGCTTGGGTGTGGAGACGTGACCTACTGCTGCAGCTGATGTTTTGTTTAGTTTCTACACTAGTCCCTGGTCACATAATTCTTCTGCTCTTTGATTCTCCACCTGCTCTCCTGGGCTCTGAGTGCTATCATTCTGTAGAGGGTAGACTGCCACAGGCGATCTGAACAAGTTGTACGAGAAATAGAAAGGAAAATCTTTCCAACACCCTTACAGATAAAAAGGAGAAATTCTTTTCCACCTCCTGGCTGAGGAAAACAATGTTCTACCTTAGGAAAGAAGGCCAAGGAGCTGTACCTTGCTAAATTTCACTGTCAATCTGAATCTTCCCACCTCAGACTTCACATGCATAGCTAGATAAGTTGAATTAGTGAGTTATTAGAGTCTCACTTGGAAAGAACAACAGCATACTGTTTCATGAGTGGTTTATATTTAATTTAATGCAGTGTCAATTTTATGAGTTAATCTTTGATATCTGTAGGCTTCTTCTGCTGCCTTCCCCATATTCCCAATGGAAGTCAAGGATCCTTAGAAATACCTCAGAAGAGAGACCCACAAGGTTTAGTTTTGGACTTTTCATGTATTTTCACTCTGATGTCTCTTTTGCTAATTGCTGAAATATATGTGTTGTTTTCTTTCCAATCCCCATGCACCTCTCCTTACAGATTGTCCTTGCTTATGTTTTTCCACCTTTGTTATTTGATAGCAAGTCCTAACAAAAAATTCTCTCCTCCTATGGGAAGCAATGATAGAATCTATATCGCAGTGAAAAGATGGAGAACTAACTGGGTTACAGGCAGGAAGGGCTCTCTGTACTAAAGAAGCTGGCATTCAATCAGCCTGTGGTTTGCCCTGGCATAGCAGGACAACTGAAAGTAACCAAGAATTCCCTTAACAAGACAGGATAATGTCCAAGATCTTACAATTTCCCCCTATATACATATGACTTCTCAAAGTGAGAGCTTGAAATAATAAAAATTTTTGTCCATCAATTGTTTCTTGAATGAAATGTAACTTCCGCAAATGTACCTCACAGAACACATTGTACGCAAGCACATTAAAAAAGGACATGTGAATTTGCTAAAGTTCCTCTAGAATCTGAATTACTCAAAGACATAAATTTGAGCTAGACAAATTCCCCAAACTAACTTGAATCTCGTCCATATAGCACCATTAAAATGTTACAACATATGGCATTTTTCTGTCCCCACACAGAAGAAGGGACTTTAACACACCGCACTGCAATAATTTGTATCTAACACACCAGGGACACCGGTTTTGCATGACCATGACCTCCTGAAGGACGAAATACTCTGTTGCTTGACTCAGGAAAAGAATGGGCAGAGCCTGACCCTACCCAAGTTTAGGTACAGGGTAAGCCTCCCCTTCTGGAGCTCCAAGGCGATGTGGTCTCCACGTTGACCTTCTCCATGGAACAAGACCCCATCTCCTTGCATGCTCTTGAACCTCAGGGAGATCACATCTTTGAGAGTGCTCATCAGCTTCTGATTGAACCTGTACAGCAGTGAGCTTCGGCCATCAAAGTCGGCAACATCCGATTCTGGGTACAAAGAGAGAGGTGAGAAGAAGAGTCAGTGTAAATCCTCATGATTGGTTGTTTCCGTTTCCCATCTTAGTTGCTGTCCCATTCACAGGAATGTTCTTGGGATCTGGAAAGTCCCATCTCAACAGGAAACATACACGCTAGACCTAAAATCATTAAAGCCGTAGGAATTACTCATTTACAAGCAACCTTCTCATGCTGAGTCAAAATGAACTGATCATCAGGCTAGAAGCCAAAAACTCTCATTAGTGACATGTCAGACTTTGCCTGAGGGGACAGGGCGAGGATACCACAAGTATCTATGACAGGCTTATCATGTCAGTGCCTGGTTTGAAATAACTTTTCATGGTTTATCCTGCTTATTAATTTGCTTCTGCCAGTTGGAACCATTTCATCTCCTCATCAAGGCAGAAGAGTAAAAAGAGATATAGTTTGTTATGGCTACTCTATTTGAATAGTTCTGTCTTTCCAATTTCCTTTGTTGGGAGGGATTCTGAGGCTCCTACTGGGTTTACAATAAAAGAATACACTGTAAAGCAAAGCTTGGTATTTAAACAGGAAGAGCAGACACATTGCATTTTTTGTCATCCCTGGCTTGTCTTCTGCTTGTAATACATTCCTTTTCATTGATTTCATACAAAATTATTTATTCATTGTTATTTTTTGCCTTTCTTCCAATGAGAGATTTCTTTAATTGACAAAGATTGTACATATTTGTGGGGTACCATATGGTATTTTTCTTTTTGAGGCAGGGTCCCGCTTTGTAGTTCAGGCTGGCCCTGAGCTCACTATGTAGCCCAGGCAAGCCTCAAACTCAGCAATCCTCCTGCCTCTGCCTCCTGAGTGCTGGGATTACATGAGTGAGCCACCATGCCAGGTGCCATATGATATTTTGATTAATTAATACATAATCCAATGTTTAAGTTAGAGTAAGCACATCAATCTCTGAAAATATTTATCAATTTATTTATATAAAGACATTCAAAATACTTTTAAAAATCTTTCTAAAAATATATTATCTTTACTCAGGGGGGCAGGGAAACAAAGAAGAGAAAAAATATTGATGGTAAAAAGGAAAAATCAGAAACAAAGCTTATGTACATGGTGTAGAGAGGTTGAAGAGAGTGAAGAGGAATGGGAAAAATAAGGATCAAAATATTTCACATACAGGTTAAAGTTCTCAATGAAGAATGTGATCATAATGTATTCCTAAAGTGTACCAATAAACTTAATAAAGAAGATATAGTCATTCTACAGTGCAGTAAGATCTTATCATTTATTTATACTGTCTAAATATAGCTCATTATCCATGGACCACCCCTTCCTATCTTCCCTCCTCTCGAATTAACAGAGCCTCTAGAAACCACTCATCTACTCTCAATTTATATGTGATCAACATTTTTATATTGCATATATGTGTCAGATCATATGGTGCTTATCTTCCTATGCATGATTTATTTTTACTTAACATAATGTCTCCTAGTTCAATTATTATTAAAACAAAAAGAGAAGATCATATTGTGATTTAGACAAAAGTATGCCAAGAAAGCTGAGGAACTTATTTGGGAGCTGTTATTGTAGATTATTTTTATATCTCTTTCCCAGTGATTTTTATGAAAACTTTTACAGTAGGATTTTATTACTTTTATAGTAGGACAGATGCAAAGAAATTGAAACTTGAAAGATTCTTGATATACTGTCTCACAAGTATGAATCAGAAGGGAGTAGGGGTACAGATTAATTGAAAATTTTCTTCTTTAAAATTCAATACTCAGAAAAATCCAATATTTTGAATATTTGCAAGGAAAGAAACTTCTAGCTTGAACATATAAAATGATAAAGTTAGTACTTTTTCTGATCAAAACTCTAAAGTTTTTATAATACCAATTTTTGAAATAAAAATATTGTACTTTTTTTGTGATTAGTTTTAGAATTGTTTTCATTCCTAAGGAGCAAAATGTGATCCAACCAGAAGTCACAGATTCCAGATTGTGAAAAGAAATTATACAGATCCAGAGAGATTTTCAGAAACTCTTGCTTTTCTTGGAATCATGCCAGCCCAGCCAGCCCTTAACTGATCTCCATGCTCTGAAGGAGACTTCTACCCAAGCCAAGTCGGGGCTCTAGCCACCCAGCTGCCTTCAGTTCCAGAACAAAAAGCCTCCCAAGGGATAAGAGAACATGGGTTTTAACTCTGATAGCCGTGGATTTTAAATTTAGTCACCTTGAGCAACCACCTCTCAGGGCTTATTTCTTTATCTACAAGCTGGACATCATTATACCTGTTAGGATGGCAGAAGGGAACATGGTGGAGTAAAATTCAGCAGCCTATCATACCTTCTCTAGGAGCAGCAATCATAACACTTGGAAAACAAGAACTTCATGAGAAGGAAGAGCTTTAGGACTAAAGAAAGCCTCTACAAGAAAACTTAGAAGCCACAGAAAATCTGGAGAAACTAAAGACAAGGAAAGAACACTAAACCTGGTTCCTAGGGACGGACACTGGTCTTGGCAAATTCAAGGAAAGCCTAGAAAGAATGGGAGAATCAACAAACCAGACTGTGAGTGTTACTCCCATGAAAAGCCCACAGTTATTATACATTGCAGAAACAGTGTAGCATTTTCCTCTAAAATGATTTCTTCCATGTGGCAAGCTAATATGGCAGGAGAAATCCACTGAGCACTAGAAGTTTTAAAGGCGATGAATCAACCATTTGTGAAAAATGTTGTTCAAGGGAATCAGAAGCCACAGAAAAACTGCACATCCAGGTCTGTGATGTGACCCCACCACACTGGTTGGGAGTTGGTCCCCTTTATATCAGCATCACTATTAAACTTTATTATTTTCACATATTTAGTTGATTCTATGCTATTATTGCTGAATTCTTTACTATTGAATGGTGGTAAAACTGTTGCATTTAGATATTTACTCTACATGAATACTTGATTTGTCTTTGTGCCTGGAATTATGGTAGCTTTTCAAAGATTGTATAGTGGCAGTTTTTTACTTCTTATTATGTATCAGTATCTGGTTTGTCTTTGATAGAAGATGATTTACTTGCTATTGCCAGAAGTTGAACTCCTACTGATGCTGCTAGCAATCAGTTTTGTTCTATGCCAGCCTCTAGTTTGAATTTGTGCCACCAAGATTATTGCAGCTCATTTTTTTCTCTGTTTGTGGTGCTAGGGATCAAGCTCCCAGAAGAAAGTTTGGACACTAAAAAGACTCTCAGATACTACAGTGAGTAGGTTGAAGAGGGGTGCAAATACTAAAACATATCCAAACACAAGAACAAATCACTGGGCTGGGGTTTTAGCTCAGTGCTAAGGAAAAGATTGTTTGATTTCCAGTATCCATCAAAAACCCAACAAAATGACAAAAACAAAACAAAACAAAAAACACAGCATAGGGCCAGGCATGATGGCACATGGCTGTAATCACAGGATTTGGGAGATCATGGACTGCATAGGGAATTCAAAGCCAGCCTGCACTACATAATGAGACCTCATCTCATACAATAACTTAACAAACCATCACAGAGAAACAGATTCTAATTGAAGAGATCTTCATAGCAGTGGAACAGTGTTCATATTTGACTAATCTTAACTTGTATAAGAATAATATGAATATGAGAAAGCAAGGAAACAAAATTCTTCCCCAAAAGCTTCACAAAGTGGATCTCACAGATACTGCGGTGGACAAAGTTTTGAAAACAAAATGGTCAAAGTGTTTTAAGGCTCAAAGAAGAAATATACAATTCATAAGAAACAGAAAAAGGAATTTTTTTTTTGAGACAGGGTCTTGCTTTGTAGTTCAGGCTGGCCCTGAGCTCACTATAGAGCCCAGGCAAGCCTTGAACCCAGCAATCCTCCTGTCTCTGCCTCCCGAGTGCTGGGATTACAGGCGTGAGCCACCATGCCCGGCAGAAAAAGGAATTTAATGATAAATTGTTCAACAAACTTAAGAAATTGAGGTAAACTATATAATAGACAATCTGAATGACCAGTTTGTAAAGAATTAACAGTTATGTAAAGGAAACAAACAGGAATACAAGATATGAAAATCTCATATTTCATAACTCGTGGCTAGAAGATTTGTCTAATATAAAAACAGAGTATAAGAAATTGATGATAAAGTAGAGGTAGCAGATCATAAATTCAGTAATATAAACATGGCCACACAACATGTAAGGGAGATCCAACATTTGCTAGATGACTCAAAAATGTCAGAATTGTAAGAATAAAGGGAAAATCAGGACATGAACCCAAAAGTATAAAAATACATTGAGTAGGGGCCAGGGATAGCTCAGTGGTTCCAGCAACTGCCTAGCAAGTACAAGGTCCCTGGTTCAATCCCCAGTAACCACATACAACAATACCGGGAGTGGTGGCTCACACCCACCAGCAATCAGTACCACATACCACAAATGCTGGATTTGGTGGCTCAAGCCTGTAATCCCAGCACTTGGGGGATAGAGGCATGAAGACTGCTGAATTCAAGGCTTTCCTTAGCTACTTAATGTGTTCAGGGCTAGCCTGAACTACAAAGCAAGACCCTGTCTCAAAAAAAAAAAAAAAA
>PVIC010057391.1:0-10677 GCA_004025085.1 Thryonomys swinderianus
TTTGCCCGGGCCAGCGCTCCCGGCGGCCGGTGCGTGGCCCGCGGCGGGAACAGGACCCGGGCGGCGCGCGTGGCCCGGGGTGACCGCGGTGCGGGGCCGGGCGCAGGCAAAACTGAAAGCGCCGCGCCGGGGGGCGGGGGCGGGGGCGGCCGGCACAGGCCCCGCGCTCGTCCTGCCCCCGGCCGGCCCTGCGGCCAATCAGCGCGCTGCCCTCGCTCCTGACAGCTATTTAGCAACCCAGCCCGGCTAGGGTTTCCAAAAAAGTTAGAATAACTTCCTCTCTCGGAGACCTCGGTTTGCACGAGCCGGCCTCGCGGAAACCGGAGCCGCTAGCTGCCTCGGAGCGCGCCCCGCGCCCGGCGCCCCGGGCCCACGCGCGCCGGGCGGGCGCCATGGAGGAGGGCTCCAGTTCGCCCGTGTCCCCCGTGGACAGCCTGGGTACCAGCGAGGAGGAGCTCGAGCGGCGGCCGAAGCGCTTCGGCAGGAAGCGACGCTACAGCAAGAAGTCGAGCGAAGATGGCAGCCCGACCCCGGGCAAGCGCGGCAAGAAGGCCAGCCCGAGCGCGCAGTCCTTCGAGGAGCTCCAGAGCCAGCGCATCCTGGCCAACGTGCGCGAGCGCCAGCGCACGCAGTCCCTCAACGAGGCCTTTGCCGCGCTGCGCAAGATCATCCCCACGCTGCCCTCGGACAAGCTCAGCAAGATTCAGACGCTGAAACTGGCCGCCAGGTACATAGACTTCCTCTACCAGGTCCTGCAGAGCGACGAGATGGACAATAAGATGACCAGCTGCAGCTACGTGGCCCACGAGCGCCTCAGCTATGCCTTCTCCGTGTGGCGCATGGAAGGCGCGTGGTCCATGTCCGCCTCCCACTAGCGCCGCGCCACCCACGTCCGGATGGGACCGCGCCGGGGTAGGTGCAGCGTGAGGGCGCGGGTCGCGCGGGTTAGCGGGGGCTGCGTGCCCTGTGGCGGCGTGGATGGGGCCCCAGCACCGAGGCCTTATGACAGGGTGTCTCCCGGGAACCCGGAGGGGTGGGAGGGCGCTTCTTGGACGGTCGTTCATCCCGTTCTTGGCGACGCGTGACGCGTGGGTATCTGTGTGATCGGGTCAGGGTAAGGGTTGAAGAGCCTCCTGGGGTCGGCCCGGGCGGGGGTGGTGATCCCCCGCCCTTTGGGCCCATCCGAGGAGCCGCCGGGCTGAGTTGCGCTAGACTCGGGGCCTCACTGTCCCCCCTGGGCCGCAGCGCGCGCGGGTCTTTCAGGCGCGCAGAACTCGCAGACCCGGTGGACTGCTGCTCCGAGGCGTCGGCGTCCCAGCCGGCCCAGAGGGGCGGAGAGGCGGGCCAGCAGCGCCTGGTTTTTATTGCGGAGTGCGGCAGACTGGGCGCAGGGCGGCCCGCTGCTGATGTCTTTGAGGAGCGCGAGAGACCAGTGTGCTAGGCAGGCGACAGGCACGCCAGTTTGGGGTCCCCGCTGCTGCCAGCAGTGCGTGGTCAGTCTAGAAGCCAGGCCAGGTGTTTCAACTTTGGACCTGCAGAGCCCGGTGGTGCCTCGCCCACGCCTGGGCTCGCCATCCAGCGCCAGGGGTCCGAGCTGGGAAACGGGTCTGGGAAAACCGCGACCAGCTGGAAGGTCAGGTTTCCCCAGGGCGTTCTGCGCCGGCTCCTTCTCACCCACACCTTCCAAGTCCCCCAGACAGCTTACAGCCGCGGAGTGCAAGTTCTGCCGCCCTCTCTACCGTGGCGCCGCAGGTAGAGCAACAAGAGGTGGGGGAATCCTAGGCCAGTATGTTTTAGTTTGCGTAAGCCTTGTGATGCTTTGTATTAAAAAAAAAAAATCCTGCTTCCCACAGAAAGGTTTAATCACCAACTGCTGCCATCCACCCCGCGAAACGTACCTGTTTATTTTTCATGTAGCTCGGTAATACCTGTAAGTTACTATGGCGGGAGGCTGATTTCGCCACGTGGGGTTCCTTTCTTCTTCCTGTCTTAATCTTTTATTCTCGGGTCATTGAAAATTCTCTTGATAAAATAGTCCCCTAAGATGGTAATCGTTTTATAGTTTTAACAAAGAATTTTTTAGCAGAGAATAACTTATGGGAATCTTCTCCGGGGTTTGTGGAAAACAGATGGAAAGTATCTGCCGCGCACCTCTCCAGGAAAGAGCTGGGATCAGCTGAGCACTAAATGCTACAGCAGGACAATACATTTATTCTGTTTTTCGCTGCCTAAATTATGAGCCTCCATTAGTTACTTCCATTTACACTCTTAAGTATCTGGTTTACACCCGTCTGAAGTAGGGACAGGCAGATGAGGAATGTCACTTCTTTAAAACATGCATAGCGCTTTGTTTAAGGAAAATGTCAACAGAATTATTGCTAAGGCTGCCCTCCAGAAAATTATTGGAAACAAACACCAGGAGTTATAACTCTGGTGCAGAAATTTAGCAGAAACATTTAAAATTCATTTTAAAATGACTGTACCCTTTAAAACTGAAGAGAATCTATTGTAGATTACAATTAAATGTTATATACAATAAAAACGCAATACATGTAATAAATAAAAAATATATGTTTATTGGGTTAAATAGTCTTTAAAAATATTAGATACCAGATACATCAGTAATTGGAGGACAAATGACCTGTATATGGTTCTGTTTGTTGTTATATAATTGAATATAATGGCTAGTTTAGATAAACCAGTTTCTTTGGGTAAATGTCCTCTACAAGAAAAGAAATACAGAAATGTTTGATACATTGCTGATTCTGAATGTACTTTGGTTTTATGAGTCAGACATGTTAGGCACACATCTTTGCATTCTCTTTGTTTCTAACCCGTTAGTCTGTTTGAACACAAATACAATTCTCATCAATGTGATTTCCTGGAATATCAGTAAATGGTGTTTATTTATTTGTAACATTTCCAAGAAGGACTACTTATATGTACAAGCAAAAATCTTCTGTACTGTTCAATAAGTTTTATATCCTTTAAGAACAAAACACCTAGTTGTCTTTTGATATAAGAAGTATGGGAGCCTGGGGAGCCTGGCTGGTACATGGCTTTACCCTGGTCCTCTTCAGCCTGGCGTTTAATTCTCTAGAAGTCTGGTGTCTGCACTGTCAGCTGGATTTGTGTACTTGAGAACTCCGGAAAGGAGGGAGCAGGGTCAGAGCTCCGGTTTGAGGTTGGAAGGTCTCTGTGCCCTGTCTATCCTTGTGTCTGTCCTTGCTGAGCACACACAGGTCTCCAGCTTTCCTTTCTGAAAACTTCGGGCTCCTCTGGAGAAAGCGCTTGTCCCATCACCATGGAGTACAGGGAACCTTTTGAAAGCTCACTCCTTGGAAGTGCGTGCTGATTGCTACACTTGGGATGGTCTCAAAGGAAAAGGAGCTCTCCATGGAGAACTATGGGAATGCAGAATCTCAGCAGAGCTTTTGATTGATGAGTGAGATGTAGAATGAAAAGCTGAACCACCTGTGATACTGATAATGCTTTGCTGTACAATACCTACCCACACCAAGGCCTGCGGAGGGAACCAATTTCCGTTCTGTGCCTAGTGCCCTGCTAAACATCAGTCCTTACTTTTCCAACCTCAAATAAAGGACAGTGCTCCCCATCTGTCCAAATGGGCATGTACTGGGGGTGGGACCTTGTGATTCCCCCTTTTGAAGTCATTAGCAGTATAGTCCTTCCTTGAGGTTTTCTGAAAATGCCCATTTTCCAGACAGGCCACATGCCTGGAAGACACAAATTCTCCTCACCCTTGCCCGCTGTGCTCCGAGCTGATGGCTCTGGTGCTGGTTCCTTCCGCCTGGCAGAAAGGATCATAGAGTAAACTCATTCTTGCGGAGCATGATCCCTCATAACTCGAGTTTAAACCTAAGCTTTAAAAAAAAAAAACAAATATTTTAATAAGCCAATTTTAAAGGCTGAACTTTTATGACAGTTTTTAAGCTCAGTATTTATATTGATGTATTCTCACTGGTGTCTTTAAGGAGCCTGTGAATGCAGGCTGGAATGTCTGTTTATGTTTGTGTCTTTTCCTGGGAAAGGATGAATGTGCTAGAAAAAGAAAACCAAATACAGCGCTCTCCACGAGTGCGGAGTTCACGAAGGAGGCCATAAAATTCAGAGAAGAGATGGATAAGTTGCCGTAGCCAAGAAACGGAGAGCTATAAAGAAGCGCAGGATCTAAAGGGTGCACACATGGATGTTTTCAAAAGTGAAGCCAAGATGAAACTCTGAAGTCAGGAACTGCTTAAAAAGATACTCCACATGGTCACCTAGCTTACACATGTGTTAAAACCTGAGGAAGTAAACACACACACGCACACATGCATGCATACATATGCATATGGACGCACACACACACATATGCATGCACTCGTGAGTGCAAGGGCACACAGAGTACGGGTGACGTCTGCATAAGTCCAGCAGCCAGCCTGATGGCAGCTCCCAGGGATGATATTTTTCTCAAATTTGCCAGAATAAGATCCTTAGGGGAAGTGAGTGAAGAGGGTTTGGGAATCTTGGTATATTATTTGTATATTATTTCCTAACAACTAGGAATTGTCAGTTATGTCAAAAATAAAACTTTTTAAAAATGCTATTCCACCCAAAATTTAAATTTCTAAATGAGAAAACTTCATATGGAATTAGGACTGGTTTTTTATCTCAGAATAATAAACTAAAAATCTACTTGGAGCAGAAACCACACTTCTCTTTTTCTGACGCCCTTTGTGTGATTGTACTTCTCGGAATGTGAGGAATCTCAACATATAATTAATCAGGACCAAGTCCTTATAATTATTAAACAGAGTAGTAGTTCGGGAATATGAAGGCAGAAATGACAATCTGTAGAAATACATACATTCCCATACAACTGAGAAAACACATCTTGAAGAAATTTGGGGGAAATATTCACCCAAACCGATAAACATTTACATTTAGGATAGTAAGTCTACGTTGACTTTCATCAGATGCACACAGAACTCTAAATGTGATGATTTATGGGATCCCTGACTGAGCAGCACAGAGACTGCAGTTGGACTGTGTGGAGCCCCTGGAGGTGGGAGGGAAGGAGCACAGCCGACGGAGGAGGCCTGAACTTTGCCTCTGGAAAACGTTTCCTTTCGGTTCCATGTGATCTAGTTATGTTAAACAAGGCCTTCGGGATGGGAAACATCAAAAAAAAAAAAATGCCACTGTGCCTCAGTTTACCCCAACAATAGCTCGTAGATACATTTTCATGCTGATGTAACCCGACCGCTGATGGCTGTTACATCAAAGAGAGGCTTGGATCTGAAATTGGAAAAGACAGCGCGTAACTGTATTCCAGCACGAGGGGAATTTTTAGTGGTTAGTTGAAAATAGAGTCGTTTTGAACCTAAACAGTGTTTGACGCGCTTCAAATATCTGTATTGTTTCGCCCACAAGCCTGTTGTTTAGACGGCTGTGCGGATCCTGTGATCATGACTAAGACACGGCTCTGGGAGCCCGGGGTGCGGGCTGCGAGCATTTCCACAGGCCGCCTGGCCTCGTGTTCTCCCTGCGTTGTGTGGCCAGGCAGATCAGACACCCGAGCTGCCCCGAGCCCCATGCACCCTCTCGGGTCCTAACAGCAATGTCGGTACAGCGGGGCAAATCCTTCCTTTCTTCAGCTTACCTTCCTGTCACTGAAATGAAGGACAAAGAGGAACTCGGGTCCTTTCTGTTCTCAGAGTCAGTAATTCTGAGAGATATCTTGGTTAGACTCACACTCAGCCTTCAAAAAATAGCCACCAGCATCTTTAGGGTGACTGCTGCCTGTAGCTGTGTTGACTCACATTAGATTCCTGTGAGTCCCAGCTCAAGTGGATGGAGCATTTGTTTGTTTCTGGTGAAGTCCGGGTGTGAATGACCATGCACCTGGATTTTTATTAACCCTTTTGCAACCCTGCAGGAAGGCCAGGCCAGCGCTGCGCCTGTTTCCGGAGAGGGCAGAGCCGGGGACCTTGCTGGTGTCTTCCAGGGAGAAGAGGCACAGAGCTTGCTGTCGGGGTTGTTTCTTCTTGCTGCCCTTGCCTTTCTGTGGCCTTCTCTGCGCCTTCTGATGTTTCCAGAGCATTCTGCGTGCTCCGGAGGCAGGTGGGGCTCGGGGAGGAGAGAGCTCATAACATAAACAGACTCTGGAAGAAAACAGCTCAGGCTCACAGGCTCCGGCTCTGCTGCCAGGGTGGGTTTCTTTGTGTTCTACTTTGGTTTTATGTTTTGTAAGTCAGAGCGCAAGCGGTCAGCACTTTCCATCTCAGGACTGGACAGAATATCCTCCATGCTCTGGGGAGACTGCGTTTGAAGGGTGTGCAGAGGGTTCAGATGTCTAAAGCCCTTGGACTCTTGGGCTTGGGGAAGAGAAAGTGTCTGTCGCTTGTCATTTACTCTATACGTCAGACCCCGCGGTGGGCTGAGAGAGGTTGTTAGCCTACAGGGTTTTCAAAATCTGTGCTTACCGGGCCACTTCTGGGAAGCATTGTGAGTTTTAAATGTCACTCTTAAGGAGATTGCTTGTCTCGATAAATAAATAAGGCCATTGTTATTTCTTTGGGAGACGCCTTAATTGCTACAAATTGGGAAGGAAAGGAAGGACAAAAGGCATTGTTTCCTTTCTCAAGTGGAGCATCAGTATCCTCTGTTTACGTAATTGTTGTTGATACACGGATCGGGTCTTCACTGAAGGACAATTTCTCTGAAATTAAACAATTCCAAGCTGCAGACTCCAAGTATGCTCCAGCTCTTCCCGAACCTTAGCAGAGGCCCAGCCCAGCGTTTGATTTTCCTCTTCCTCCTCATCTGTGTGCATAGATAGGAACTTGAGAGGGAAAGATTTTATCATTTCAGTTTTCTTCTATCTTCCAAGTAGTTCTCCTCTAACAACTCCCTCCTCCCTCTCCCTAGCCCAGCACACAGTCTTTTATTTATTATTCTTTAGCTGGGATGTCATCTTTTTAAAAATTATTAACTGAAGTGTGAGGTTTCCCCTCAGACCTCGTGGCAGCAGCCACGCAGGGAAAAAGGCCGACCCTGGTGCCCTCACCACCCAGAAGCCCTGGGGTGTGGGTCCGAGCCCCTCCCCCCGAAGGACGAGCTCCTTCTCTTAGTCAACTGCCTTTACTGTTTTCTAGAAAAAGTTTCATGGCTCCTAGTGAAAAACATCTTAAACTGATGTCCATATATTAAGAATCCCAATGTGTCTGTTTCTTGTCGATTTCTCTCCTGAAGAATGACTTGCTTCAGCTATCCCACAGCTGCACGGGGCCCAGGTATGACCTGCCAGATGGTGCAGTCGTCTGAACAGTGTGCCTGGTTCCTAAGGAGCAGCACCGAGCCACGGGCCCTGCGAGCAGACAAGACATAAAGGATGTGTTGAGGGTATTTTGCTGGACATTAGATTGTTGCCAGTTCCAAAATTCTCTTGCATACTAGTTTTTGAGAATGGAAATTTGAGAATGGAATTGATGAGCACCGTTGCTTATTTCTCTGTTTATGTCAGAGATAGATATTATATTGTACTCTTTTTTGTTTTATTGCATTTCAGAAATGGACAATTTCACTAGGGTCTCATGCAATTTTACTTCTTTCTACATCCTGTGTGTACTCATCTGCCATTTGTGATTTTAGTATGAAAAGTGGCTTTTTCAGGAATGGTAAGATAGAAGAGAAAGTTGGGTTTTGAACAGGAAAAGTGAAACTGGGAGCATTTCTCAAGGAACTGGGTATGGGAGGAGATTCGGGCTTCAAGAGGAAACCTGAAGATTTCCGGCTCCTGTGAGCTGTGGGCGCCTCTCTGGGGCCTCCCTGCTGGCGGCAGGAGCCCTGTCAGCTCTGCCCTCAGTGACCCTCAGGCCCCAGAGGGCACCTCAGAGCCTTGCAGTGATGTTGCAAGGGGCGCCTGGGCCATGGCTGCTGTCTGGTTCTGGGTTCAGTCTCACCTGGTGAGTCCCCACGTTGGGCTCTGGCCTCAAGGACCTGCCGAGTCTCCACACTTCAGAGGGCAGCGAGGGCCAGCAGGGTGGTTGCCTGCTATGGAAGAAGAGAAGTCAGATGAGGGTATCAGGCTGGGCTTCCTCGGGATGAGCGGAAGTGCCTTCCTGCGCTGAGCCTGGGAGGCAGGGGCCCTCTTGTGACAGTGGAGGGAGGGAGAAGTTGGATGCTGGGAGCTGTTTGCAAATGGCTTCATATCCTGGAGCCCTGAGAACACAGCCCACCCTACTGGGCGCAGTGTCCCTGTGAGCCCAGCAGTGCAAGGAGGAGAGGAGCAGCTCCTCGTTGACTTCCTCTCCAGTGATGCAGCAGGCGATGCGACCACTGCAGAAGCCCCGCACAGCCCAAGACAGCGGCTTCCCAGGCGAGGAGAGTGTGCCTGGCTGCTGCCAAGGTTTGCAGAGGAAACAGAGCCAGCCCACGCTTCGGAGAGGAGCGGACCACCATGTTGTGTCTGCTGAGCTCCAGGCGGGCAGCAGAACCCAGAGCAGGTGAGAGGATGCCCAGCAGCTGGCAGGAGCGTGCCCTGCGCTCCTCTGGGCCTGACTCTCAGATGGTGGCTTGTGTGGCGTTTCTCTGAAGCCTCTGACAAGTACTGTCGTATGTTAATTACACAATTTCACTCTCTCTGGCCAGAAGGAGGGAGAAAGAGGGAAGAGGCAGAGCAGAGCCGTGTGACGCACCCAGGGCCCGCAGGTCTTCACAGCCTGGAAAGCCACTCACGGCCCAGGCGCCTGGACTCTGCGGCCCACTGCTTAGAGGGGGGTGACTCTCCATGGTGGGTTTTGCAATTAATTTAAGTCATTGTTTCCAGAATAAATCATGTGTGGTTCTTTCCTTTAGCGAACTCCTCTGACGTGCTGTTTTTCTAATTCGGGAAATTTTAATTAGAGAGAAACCAAAAGCCAACCCTTTGTAGGAGGCAGGCAGCTCCTGGGCAGAGCCCATTGTCCCACGTCTGCGGCTCCCATCTGGAGCTGGACTTAGCTGCAGTCTGACAGAGTGGAAAGTGCCTTCCTGTGCTGAGCCTGCAGTGCTCTCTGTGGTCTATGTGAGCCAGGTCTCTGGGCCTTGATTTCCCCATCTGTACAGTGAATGAGTGGGCTTCTATTGGCCTGTCAGCTACCAGCACGGTGCACCTTTTCTAGAGCAGAGAAAGGGGATCCAGCAGGACTGTGCATGCAGCCTTCACACAGCACCACTCACTACAGCCAGAGGTGGAAGCGCCACCAGCACCCTGCGCACGAGGAAGGGAGGGGCCAGAATGCCATGTGGCCGTGAGCAGGACTGAGGTATGAATTTGCACTTGTGTGGTGGGATCTGAACCTAATGCTGGACAAAGACTAGAGAGTCCATTACAGGAGTGTCTGGTGTAGCCAGTCCGTGGGCCCAAAGGAGGCCGGGGTGGTGGGATGCGGCCAGAGGAGACCTAGCAGGCACAGGCTTGCTAGAGCTAGAGGATGGCCTTTCCACGGTGTGTGCTTTGAAATGGTTCAATAGCACATGTTATGACACGTGTGCGGTACTAACACCACACACACACACACACACACACACACACACACACACACACACACACACACACACCCCACTCAGACTTGACACTTAACCAACATCAGCTTGAGCTGCCTGTGATCACCCCATAGATAGGAGCACGGTGGGAGGTGCATGCCGGCCCTGCACCCTTGTGACATAGAAGACCCTTGGGTGGCGTGTGGCCACCCTGGCACATCGGGCAGTGAGCTCTGCCCAGCCCGGGACCGACCCCTGCAATCTGGGCCTCTCAGGAACTTCTGGTCTCAGGGGCCCGCACAGGCCCTGGAGATGCCTGCTGCCCCCGGAAGCATGGGCCACCAGGAGCCTTACACCCACTCAGGGCCAGTTGCGTGGGTTTTGTCTCTACTTCCTCTCGTCTTTCCTTCCTGGTGTGTTAACCCTTGATGTGCTCCACATCCACTTCTGTCCTTGGGACGTGGCCGCAGCTGCCTTGCAGGGCAGCAGGAATCTCTTCCGTCATGGTATAGTACTGTTGCTTTTTAAACACCATCCCCATGGTGGTGTCTCGGGACCAGATGTCGGGCTCTCTGGAAACCTGAGATGGGCTGTGTGGACTCGGAGGAGGCTGAGGAGGCCGACCTTGGAGCCACTCACAAAAAGCCTCCCCAGGAGTGAGCCGCTGACAGCAGTGAATGCCCCCTGCCAGGTCCTCTGTGCCTCACCTGAGGGGTACACGGGGGGCACAGGGTGGGCTTTGGGGGAGCTCCAGGCACAAGGTGGAAGCTACCATCCCTTTCAGGGTCGCTGCTCTCTGCATTGGCCACTTGTGCCCTGCAGCTCTGCTGTGTCCACTGTGTGTCCACCTGCACACCAGTGGAGAGGACAGGGACAGGGTCTCCATTCTGATGTGAGCAGGGTGGTACCCTGGACTGGGGGATGGAATGTCCTTTTACTGGCTATCTCTCCACCCTGAAGCTACCTGCTCAGCTCCTGACTTAACACACGGAGCTGTGGAAAAGCTGGGCTCCCTGGGGCCCATGAGGTGCATATTAGTTTTGTCTCTTTGAGGCCCCATGGCTCTGTCCAGCCAAGACAATCACCTGAGATGGTGGCCACTTGCAAGGGCGCAGTGGTGGTGTATGGGGTCCTCAGGGTACAACC
>PVIC010057392.1:0-10676 GCA_004025085.1 Thryonomys swinderianus
CTTCCTTCCTTCCTTCCTTTTTTTCTTGCTTGCTTTTCTTGCTTTCCTTCAGCCAGGATATCACTATGTAGTCCAGGCTGTTTTCAAATTCACAGTGATCCTCCTGCCTCTGCCTCCAGAGTGCTAGATTACAAGCATGTACCACTATGCCTGGCTTTAAATTTTACTTGCTTAGGTTTTTAAATTATAAATTTACTCCTCATTTTTTGAAGTTTTCCATAATTCATTGCCCCTCTAATTTTTCATTGTGCACAAAAATTAAACATCCATATATGTCTCAAATATGTTATCAGATGCCTAGAAGATATAGGAGTCATATCTAATCTTCATTTTGCATTATTCACATAATTTTTATAATATGAATCTTTTATTCTGCTTAATGATTCACAGTTTAAGCTATACTTATGTCCTGCTTTTGTTCATGATTACATTGTACATCTTGGCTCTTCATATATTTATTTTAGAGTTTCATCTTATTTATTTAAATCAATTCACATGAAGGAGGAATAGTTATGAAGAATAATTCTTGGCTTTGAGGAATTCTTCCACTCTATTTTCCTCTGTATTCTACCAGTATATTCAAATAAGCATCTTCAATATAGGGAAAAGCTAGTTTTGTTTTCTGATAAAGAAATTTAAAGATAAAATGTGTAAATGTCTTGTATATTGGAGATATCACTTATTGCTTGCAGTTCAAAACATGAGAAATTTAAACACAATGCTCAGTTCTAGTGTTGAAAAATCTAAAAATCCATGTAGTTTTAAAATCCTTTTGCAAGCTATTTTTCTAACAGCTTCTAGCCAAAAATTTGGAATCAAAACATCATCAAAATAGTATACTGATTACTGCTCTCTTAAAACTTTAGTAAATTCTTAGGTCCAGAGTTCTCTAATGCACAAAATTATATTGCTCACACATTCCTAACAGTTCATAGCAGTTTAACAAAGTTAGTCTAAATAATTTTGTTAGTTTTTTGAGGGGACAACTAAATCATAGCTGCCAAATTTGTATATATAAGTATGTATCTAGCACAGAATTTGACAGGGATAGTCATACTCCTGAAGCATCCTAACAATAGCCTCTGTAGAAGATATGAATTTAAAGTATCTCAAACAGTTTTAATGCTTGACCAGGACTCCAGATTTTAATTTCTGTTTGCCTCCCACTTAGTATATAAAAAGTGTACATTCTCTCATACTCCCTAAACTGTGGAATTTTGAAATGACATATAAGAGTATCAAGATATCCATTAAGTCTGTATGCCACTACTGCTCTAAACTAAGCACTAGCACATCTTCTCACATGTTAAAAACAGCATTTGTACTTCTACACACATAGGTCTGGAACCATATCACATGTTTTGGGACTTCTAGTAGGGACACATCTGGCAAACAGGTTTCCAATTTTTTTTTTTTTCTGCTGGTGCTTCCACTGCTTGATCTCCCTCTAGGAACCAAGGGCCTGGTGCTGACTAGAACCTAGTGTTTTACTTTTTATCTTTTGGAATAACTTTAATTAAGTAGTACTTTATTTTAAATAAAAAATTTTAAATTGTATTGTTGGGGTGAGGTTTCAAAACAAATTTCAGTCTTTTCTGTTTAGTAGGCAAGTCTGCTAATTCATTTGTACCATTAAACATTTTCCTAAAACAATAAAGCACCTGATTTCTAGGAGTTCCTTGAATTTCTTAGAATCAAAAGGCTTTGGATTTATTCTATGCCTAATTTTTGTATGGCACATTAGGATTATTATTTTATGTTTAAGAATAATTCCTGATCTCCACTCTCTTCATTTATTTCTTCATTGATATTTTATATTCATGTTTCCGTCTTTCCATTCAGCCAAAATTAGCACAGTCATCGGGTATTTCATTGTGTACTTGAAAACTGTTAGAAATCTCCTTAGAACTTGATCTAGAGAGCTGAGAGGAAACAGCTCTCAAGTTTTTTACTGTATAAAAATCTCCACCAGCCCCCCATGTAGACAGGGGGAGACAGAGCTTAGGGCACAGGCAACTCCAAGTGAGAACCTCATTTCTGTTTGGTTTCTCTGTGTCTGCTGAGCCCCAAGAACCAGAGACTGTACTCCGTATCTGGTTTCCACTGCAGGCAAAACTATTGCTATGTCAAGATGCATCGGCTTCTGTCAGGCATGATGGAGGAGTGTTGTGTCTCATGGAGTTGAAAGTTCATCATCTTTAGGACTCTGTTTTCTCTCTGTTCATTAGCAACCCTGGTATTGAGGGTCACCAGTACCAGAAGAAATATTCTAAAAAGTTACTCAGTCTGTGCCTTGTCAGGCTGGGTATTTTTTTTCCAGGTTCTGTTCAATCTCCAAGTGGGGAATGGAGGGTATCTCTGTTCTAAGTGGAGAAGAAGTGACTCTTCTCTCACAAACCACAGACACTCTGTGTATACCTCCAACCCTTATACATTCAGATGAAGATAAGTCAGATGTTTTTATTAAGAAATCTGAGCAACCACTATTAACTCTAGAGCTTTAGCAAAATACTTCTTACTGAATGTTGGATAAAAGTCCTTCATTTATTTTGAATTATTTGTTGCACAGGTCTGAATAATTACATTGCTCTCAAAGCCCTTTTGCTGGCTCATTACCTAAGAAAGGCATGCATTTTGATACTTATTAAGGGTAGATCCTTCCATGACCTGGTGATCCTGGTCTTAGAAAAATGGAAGAAAGGACAGAAGGACCAGCTGGAGGTGTAATAGTTGGAATTTTAGAGATGTGGACAGGAGTGATCTATTTCACTTATTCAGGAGAATTAAAATTTAATTAACGAGTAAAACATTTGGCAGTGGCATAACGTTTGAAGTTTTTGAAAAAGAATTTTATCTACGTTTTTCTTTTTGAATTTTATTACAGCTTTTTGAGGCACCCAGTTTAGCTACAACCCAGCTGGAAAGGTAGCCACAAGGAATCTGGGACCCAGCTGAATACAATTCCAAATTGCAAGGGTACTTACCCATTTCTTGTCTGGTGCTGGCTACACCTGTGCCATATGTTTCTAAAACATCTTTTACTTCCCTCATGGACTCATCATACTTGTTTGCAAGTCCCAGGAAGTTATAGGAGCCTATGTTGATGACATCTTTGATGACGTTTCCAGTAAACCTACAGGGAGACACATGAGCTCAAAGGATGATCTTATTTCATATCATCCCAGTGTTAAGAAGACCTCAGTCAGGACCTCATCATACATTTTCTTTTTTATTTTTAACATGCTCTGTTGTCAGTATATAGTGGTTTATCCCGAGAGGACAGTGAGTGTATAAAGAGTAGGGCAGAGCACTGGAGAAAGTTATTCTGAACTGTGGCGTCTGTCTGAGCCCTGGTGCTCCTTAGGTAACTGCTTTTGTGACACCCATGCTCTGCTTGCATTAAAGTCCAGTATCAGACATAACTAGAGTCATCACTGGCTCCATCAGGAGAAGCAGAAGGGGACAAGCGGATAATTCTTCAAGGCTGACCCTGTGTGCTGTGCCTCTGACACAGGTCTCGCCTTTGTGACAGCATAAAAAGGCCACGCTGGCAACTTAGCGACTGTGACTTCCGGTACTGGCACCTCCTTCCGTGATCAGATCCTTCAGTTCTGTAACCCCGTCCCTCTTGCCAACCAGCATTTCTGTGAAAGGACTTTTTTCCACCAAGCCCCACTGGGTAGCTTCCTCACCTGAAAGTCCAATTATAGTCATCCGACACCCTCTCCATTACGTCAAAAAGAGGCCCTGGGGCACTGCAGATGGACCGGCTCCAGTTGTCTCGGATTCGCATGTAAAGGTTCCGTGTAAAAAAATTCTCAAAGTCTTGGTACAAGGGCACAAAGTCCTGTTTATAACAGTAACAAAGGCAAAAGGCAAAAGATTAGCTTTCTTTTGCAATTGAAAGAAGACCTGCAGGAGACCTGCAAGTAATCAGCTTACAGATATTTTTTGATCAAGAGTTGTGAGTGAGTGAACAGTGGGACCCATGAATAAACCTGCTAGACTCCATCCTTAAAGAGATGAACCACACCTTGTGCAGGGCTCCCTACCTGAAATCCCGGCACTCTGGGAGTTGAGATGGGGAGATCACTGGTTTGAGCCCAGGCAGGGCAATTTAGAGAGATCTTGTTTAAAAAAAAAAAAATGGAGTTGGTGGTGTAGCTCAGTAGGAAGGCCCAGGGTTCAAATCCCAGTAATGAAGAAAAGTACACAAACAAAAATAACAAAAACTGGTGCTAATAAAGAAGAGTAATGAGATGATAGTGGAATACAAGGCAGCCTAGAAAAGCAGCAGAGACACAAGATGTCCATGCAGTGTTCCCAAGGAGGGAACCCTCCAACTTAAGGGTAGCAATAGATATTGAGGTTCAAAACAGTTTAGATGCAAAAAGAGAAACAAATGTTTGAGATGATAATTTGATCTCAACTTGTTGAGCATAAGCCACCTCATTTATTGTGTTTTTAAAAGTATGATAGATTTGAACTGTTGGAACTGTTGAGAAAACTGCTACTGGCAGATGACTAGATGTCACGTGACTGAGGGCCTGATACTGAGCTGACAAGCTGGTGAAGGCATTAAGCTTCTCTTGGGATGGTCACAACAATGTACCTATGTGTACAGTGTAATCCATGACAAGTTTGGGCCAAGACTCCTAGCAAAACATGTCATTTCATTTGACTCCTAATAGCTAATGCTAAGCTGTGCAAATTAAAATAAGACCATTTAATAAATCAAATATTTAAAAATGCTGGTGAGATTGTGGGTAAATTGTAGGTGGGAATGGAAATTGTTACAACCACAGTGGATTTCCTTGTGGGGATTCTTCAAAAAGCTAGAAATTCCATTTGACCTAGATATTTCCATTCTAGGAATCTTCCCCCAAGAGATAGATTGTCATATTACAGTGATCCATGCATACCTATGTTTCCAGGGATACAACTCATAATAGCTGAATCTTGGAAGCAGACTATATGTCCATCAACAGATGAATGGATAAACAAACTGTATTTGTGTACAATGGAGAATTACTCTGCCATGAAGAAAGGTACATGTGAGTCATGTGTAGGAAAATATATGTACCTTATGACCATAACATTAAGTAAAATAAATCAGAAGCTTAATATTGTGTGGTTTCTCTGACATGAAGAACTCAAAATACAAATAACAGTAAAATAAAAGAGAGATAATAGGAAATACAACAATAAATCTCTTACAAAAGAAAAGGGCACCTAGAAACAGACAAAGAAGAGAGAGACAGAAGGGCAAGGAGTGAAAAAAGCATCAAGATGTACTATGTAAATGTACCAATTCCACACAAGGAACATTATCATTGTGTACTGCAAGCATGTGCTAAAAAAAAAGAAATTGAAACGAATGAAAAAAATGAACTATAGCTTAAGCCAAATATCCTGGGTATTTGTAGTATTAGAATAGGAGACATGGTCACAGTTTGCTGGAGGAATTGGGGAAACTTTGTGTGGCAGGACCGTGGAGTAAGATGAAATGCAGGAATGATGGGCAGGGATGCTTTGGGAGGGTGCTAGGGTGAATAGCTTTGTATTCTGGAAAGGCAGCGTGTGAGAAGAATAAAAATAAAACATCAAGCACATCCTGCCATTTTTCTTAGAAGTTCCATGGGCTCCTGTCTCACCCTAAGTCGCCAAGGTCTTGATTCATGTGGGTTCCATGATGTTTCTTCTGACATCTAATTACACTATGGAGCAGGGACAAGGCTGTGATGTTACCTGAGCATAGACAGCAGGAGCCTTGACCATCTGCGTGAGGAGGTCAGACTTCATTTTGCAGGGAATGGGGAGCCGCTGAAAATGGACTGGAGCTCTGCCCAGAAGAAGGACCACAAGAATGCCCTTGGGAATGACCTTCTTATACATTGTTCTGCCTGCTAATTCTCTGCCTTGGTTTGTTTCAGAGTAGAATATAAAGGAGGTGCAGGTTTTCATGGCAGGAGGCTGCATCTGAGCCCCAGCCCAGTCTGTTCCTTCACTCTTGGGTGCTCACTGACAATGACATGATTTGTGGGGCAGGATATGATTTTCTGTAGGAAAAAAAATGTTCGTAACTGCAAAAGAGACGATCATCTATTGCATGTGGTTTTGCAATTCTGCTGGTTACATTTGAAAAGCTCACACCAAAGTAGCTGTGAGACAGGTTGTATTATTATTCAAGCTGTAAGTCTTTGATAATCAATGAGATAATATTTTCATATTCTCACAGGGAAAAACATTTTGAGTCAGTGAGATTGTCTAATTTTGCATAATTCATTTCCAGATTATTCTTTTGATTTAATAACTTTGTAACCCTTTTTAGTACTTCGGGGGTTGTGCAATATTCTGTTTTAATGTTAATTGTGTTCTTTTATTTATTTAAAACTTCATTTGAAATGCTATAATGTACCTATAGCCTATCAAGATTAGAGAGAAGTAAGTCTAACTATTATTTGTGGGTTCTAAGTAGAATTATAATTCTGTTTCTAAGAGGAATCTTAGAAACAGAAAATAAAGTAACAGTTGGTTTTGGAGAGAAAGTAAAAACAACAAAGATTTTATTTATAAAAGTTGAAATCAAGTGAATTTTATATTTTTAACAAGATGTACAAAGTGGATCAAGTGGATGTCGATCATGATCACAGAGCTCAGATACGTGTCTGACGCATGAGGAAAGGCAGGCCCAAGAAGGTGAAAGACTCAGGCTCTGGTCAGCCTCTGCCTCCTTCCTCTTTCTCCATGGCTTCTAGGGCACTTTAGGTTTATGTGGCATCCCTCTAAGACACCAGTCATGACAGGAATCCTGGCTTACAACATGGAACACTGTCACAGTCTATAGGAAGAATGTCCAGTAGTTAGAAGCAGTTGGACATTGAGTTGAGAAAAGGTGACTTCCTCATCTTCTGCTTCCTGGTGATGCATCCTTCTGGCCACTTGTGAAAGAGTGGGAAAATATTTCTTCTTGTCTAAACTTTCCACCTCCTGACTCAGAGATCCTGTCTTGGTACCTACTGTAGAAATGGGAAGTTGCCTCTTCATTGAGATAGATGTTGAGATTCCCACCTATTTTGTGGGTTCAGGGAAGACTTCCTGTGGGACTGACCTTCATATGCAGTAGTAGTGTTGTGAGGTAGGTACTTACAAATACCTTGCAAAAAACATGAAGAGCTAGTTTGTTTTTTTTTAACTACACAGAGGTATGACTTTTTGCATGATATAAACTCTAACCCAGGTATGATGTGTAAGTTTCATAACCTAAGTATTTTACAACAGCTTGGAAACCCTTAGGACTGAATTCTAATTTGGGAAGGGACTAGCTTGCCTTTGGGCAAGGTCCTCTTCCCTTCTGTGTGACTTCCTGTTTTTGTGTGGGTGTGTTTCACTCCACCTCATTCCTTTGAGCTGCAGAATGCTTTCTTTAGGAGTAGCCAACACCTCCTAAAGGTCAATGTCCTCTAGTCTCAGTCAAGCTTCCCACAGCAATTTAACTATAACATAGAATGAAGCTAAACTTGATATTTAATAAACATAAGCATTGCAGTAGGGCAGATTTTTTTTCTATTTGTAAACTTAATTCATCATTTGGTTTACTCATTTTTTTTCCCCTGACACAAATGGCTAAATATGACATAGAACTCCATACCATTAAAAGATAAGAATTTTGGGGGGTTATAGGAATGATAATTTATAATTGTCTAAGTGTTAGAAACATTTTTCTATAACATTTGTAGCAAAGTTGAAACCTTCACTACACAAATTGAGGATTATATCCAACTCAAAAATGAGTGGTCTTTTCAATAATTTATGCTGTTTATGAGGAAATGCAATGAAAATATCCATGGCCAGTTGTTATAAGTACTGCCAGATTTGGAAGCATTATCCTACTTATATGATTGAACTACGTGCCTGTTCAGTAGCAAAAATAGAGTCATAGCTTTATACAGAGAGAGACTGGAGTCATTATCAGACGCCAGCTAGCTATTCATGTGTGGCTACATGGATACTTCTGTTCTCACCTAATATTTCCTTGATATTATTATTACTTTTTAGAAAATAGCTGTTTCTTTTATAATGCAGGTCAGAATTATAAAATAGCTTTGTGCTATTCTTTTTGTTCATAAGGGTGACTATATTTAAAATAGTTCTTTGAAGTAGGAGAAACTTGAGGTAAGGGTGTCTAAATTTAATTGTTAGGAGATTACATGGTGTAGCCTGTCAGATTTTAGATGTTCTACAAAGGTTTATTTGTTAAAGGCTCGTTCCCACCATGCAGAGTGATTGAGAGATGGC
Source organism: Thryonomys swinderianus (assembly GCA_004025085.1). Classification (NCBI taxonomy): domain Eukaryota; kingdom Metazoa; phylum Chordata; class Mammalia; order Rodentia; family Thryonomyidae; genus Thryonomys; species Thryonomys swinderianus. The sequence goes on from PVIC010057392.1 coordinate 8,299, forward strand.
AGAACCTGCAGGAGGTGGGGCTTGGTGGAAGGAAGTGGGTCATTGAGAGTATGTCTTTGACGGGGATATTGATTACCTATTCCCTGGTTCACTCTCTCTCTCTCCAGTCCCATGAGTTGGGAAATGAGTGACAGCTCTGCTCTGCCATGCATTTCTTGCCACATTGTTCTGTTTCACTATAGGCCTAAAGTGATGGGCCAAGTGACTGTAGTGTGAAACTTCTGAAACTATGAAGCAAAAAAACCTTTTATTCATTTTAAATTATTTTTCTCTTAAGGCATTTTGTCACAGTAAAGAAAAACTGACTAACATAAATGAGGATTGAATAAAGGCATTAGACTTGGTACTTGAGTATTCTTCCACTCCTCTAAAAGTCTCATAAAATGATACAAAAATGGACACTTAGAAAACAACATAATGTTATAGATGCTCAGGAAGATAACTCAGAGGGTCACCAATGAATTGTAGATGTTAAAGAATCACAAAAGACACAACATGAATAAGAAGAAATGAATAAGAGATAAAACTAGAGGAAAATACAGTTCAAAACTGTGCAGTAAATTCTAGAGTGGATAAAATGTAGCTGTAAGGCATCTTCTAGTTGAGAGTGAAGAGTGATAGCAAGCTGATAGGGTAAGTAACTGGGAAGTTAGATGCTTTCTCCTCCTCCTATCTGGCTAGCTAGTAAGAAGCAGTAATGATGCCCACAAGAGCTAAGCTTAGTGGTGCGTAGCAATAACTGAAAGGATGAGCACTAACCATGTACCAGTGCAGAGAGCTGGGACCCCTCACAGGAAGATGATAAGAAGTTAAGGATTTAATAGCTCACAGGCTTTTCTCAATAACTATGGAGATATTATGGATTTCTGAAAAGCTATAGCAGCAAAACAGACACATGGGCCAATGGAGTAGAACTCCGAAGTCAGTCTGTGCATTTGTTCTCTGATACAGGAGCCAAGAACACACAATGGGAAAGAGCAAACTCTTCAGTAGATAATGTTGGGAAGACTAAATACCTACTTGAGGAAGAGTGAAATTGGACCCTTATCTTTTCTCTCAAAGAAAAATCCAATCCATGTGGATTAAATGTGAAAGCACAGCTAGGCATGGTGGTCACACCTGAGGCCCTAGTGCTCTGTAGCAGAGTTGGGATGACTCCAAGTTTGAGCCTAGTCTCGGCAACTTAGTGACTTTGTGAGTCCATATTAAAAAAAAAAATGGGATATAGCTGCGGTAAAGGTCCTGTGTTCAATTCCCAGTACTATAAACAAACAAAAATAAAAGGACCTAAACATAAATTCTGAAATCAGGATATTAATGGAAGGAAACAGAGTAAAAGAGCTTTCTCTAACAAGGATTTTCTTTTTGAACATGACCCCAAAAGCACAGGCAACCAAAAATAAATAGGCAAATGAGGTTAAAGCAAACTAAAAATGCTTGAGTTCAGCAAAGAAAATAAACACAGTAGAGACAACCTAAAGAATATGAATATGAAAATATTTTCAAATGATATTTATGATTAAGGATCATTATCAGAACTATACCAGGAATTCAATTCAACAGTAAGATAATCTAATTAAAATATCAATGCAACTGCAAATATAACTTAATGAAAAATAACATGACTAAAAATAGGTAAGTAAACATATTTCTTGAAAATTACACGCAAGAACCCAAAAGGTTTATGAAAAGTATTCAGCATAATAAATCATCAGAGAAAAGCAAATCAAACTATGAAGAGATGTATCCTCAGATTTGTTTAAATGGCTATACCAAAAGAAACAGCAGATAACAAGTATTGAGAAAGATGTTAACAAATGGGCACCTGGCCACATAATTGGTGATGATGTGAAATGATGCATCCATTATGGAAAACAGCATAGAGGTTTTTTAAAAAAACAATTACCACATGATCTACTAGTCTCATTCCTGTTTATATATCCTAAAGAAATTAAATCTATATCTACAAAAGATATCTGTCTACTTTTTCATTTTTGTTGTTATTCATAATAGCCAAGACAGAAATAATTCTGTGTCCATCATAGGTAAATGGATAAAGTGGCTTTATATACATGAGGTAATATATGCAACCTTAAAAAAGGAGGAGATCTTCTCATTTGCCACACATGAATAGACCAGGAGGAGTTTATATTAAGTGAAATAATCCAGGGACAGAAAGACAAATATGGCCTAATCTCACTTGCACATGGATTCTTAAAGAGTGAAAATTATAGAAGCATAGAGTAAGATAAATGGTATCTAGGGGGTGGGGGAATGGAGGAATTGATGATGAGATATTAGTAAAAAGACCTTAAATTTTAATTAGTTAGGATACAGGTTGATAATTGTAGTTAATCATGATGTACTGTGTACTTTCA
>PVIC010057393.1:0-10701 GCA_004025085.1 Thryonomys swinderianus
ATATAAACTTTTGAGAGAGGAGCATCAAGCCCGCAAATCCGGCCAGGGTAGGGGGCGTGACCTGTTACATAAGCAGATCTAGGCGCTAGGCCCGAAAGCCCTCGGGTGAGAACTCCCGCTAGGCGCTAGGGGCGAGGTCTCCCGGAGGAGCAGACCAGACTAGTTTTTGCCCCTGTATTCCCCTCACATGGTTGGCCCAAAATCACTCTGTACAGCCTGTTTCTTTTCTTATCTTTAATACTTTGCTACTATTTATACTTGTGTTGACCAAGTTTTCACTCAGGGCTCAATGAGCCTACAAACCACCTCCAGAAAGAGAACCCAGCACTCTGAAACCTGGCAATGGCTCCACTTGTCCATGGTCGTTCTTCAGGCTGGCCCTGAGCTCACTGTGGTGCCCAGGCAAGCCGCCGCGAACTCAGCAATCCTCCTGTCTCTGCCTCCCGAGTGCTGGGATGACAGGCGTGAGCCACCACGTCCGGCATTGTGGTATGCGGTGTTGATTGTTGGTGGGCGTGTCTCCACGCCCAACATTATATGTGGTTACCGGGGATCGAACTCAGGACCTTGCGCTTGCGAGGCAGGCGCCAGAACCACTGAACTAACCCTCTGGCCCAATGGTCATTCTTCTTAGGTAAAGTATCATCACACTTGTCATGGCTTAGTGGTTATATATTTCTGGCCTTTCTTGCATAGATTCCCAGTAAAAACTTGTTATATATACTTAATCTTTTAAAATTTTTATATCTTATACACTCTCTGGTAAGAGCAATATTCACTAACCATACTGAGGTAAAATAGAGCAAGCAGTCTATTTTAGTGCATAATGGTATTACAAATAGCTGTTTTTTAAGAGTGGAATTTGTTTTTCCCCCAAGGTGCTAGGTGTTCTAAGTTCTTTCAGAGAAATTTATTTTAAAGGTGAATTTCCCTCTCTCTGATTTATTGTACATTTGGAAGACAGAAAGTCAATCTTTGGGAAAAGGAATTAAAATGCTCTGCAAGCAGCAGATACAATATCAGTTCAGCTCCTTACCAATCATTTAACTTGTTCTTTCCCTTGTCAAGGGGGCTGGTTAGGTGACATCTGTGAGTGTAGTGTAGTTAGCAAGAATGCATTTTAACAATAGCCCTTGGAGTTATCTCTTTCATATATGTCTCACTGAAGGCTTCTTTTCTTGTTAAAGATAATAAATGTTAGTGTTGAGAATTGCTAGTAACACACTGATCTGTTGTTTACTTCTCCTTCTACGTACGATTCTCTAATTCTATCAAGCTATTTATCTATCGAGTTAATCACCATGTGCTTTCCATGGAGAATTATCACACAAACTATCAGAAGTAGACAATATTATAAGAGAACGAAAATGTCAAAACAGTGCATTCTGGCTCTAGTTTTATGAGGAAAATAGGCTTTAATATTATATGTATGTATCGTTCCTAAAGTAGCATCATGCTTGATGTCTACAGATAACAGATTGTTAGCAGCTCTGAAGTCTAGATGTGGCTGAATTTGGATGGGTTGATTTCATCGTAAATTGTGCTGCTACTAGGCAAAGGTTCTGTTCACCACACAACAAGGACTAACTGAGAAGCAAGACATCGGTAGAGAAGAAACTGTACAAATAGCTAGTTGATGGAAAGAGGGATGTTTAGGAGAATACCCTAAAGGTATTCTCCTAAAGATGGTCTAAAGTAGCAATAATAAGAAAAAAGCTTTTGAATAAAATTTAAGGGGGTGTGCATTTAGTAGCAGACAAGCAGGTACCAAAGTAATCATCAAACCTTCAGTGGCCCATTTCTTTGATGTGCATCCTGAGGTTATCTTTGGCCACAGAAGTTTCAGGTCCTATAAATTTCAAGAAAGAGCAGTGCCTAAACTGTCTTGTGACTGAGGTTTCGCCCCTTTGCTGATTCCTGGAATTGCTAACTATAGGAGATAATGTAGTAATCATTTAGTTTTGGCTTTTTTCAGGGCTTAGACAGTCAGGCGAAGAGAAAGAAAACAAAAAGAAAATTTGCAAAAGACCATTTACAAAGGAAAAGTTACATTGCTTGGTAGCTGTGATATTACCATATGCCCATTAATCTAGTGAAGTTGAAAAGGAATCCGTCAGACAATAGAAGTCTAGAGCTACATTTGAAAAGTCTTTCTCCTCAATGGAGTTTTATATTCCCACAATTACCTTTTTTTCCTACGCTATTGTGAATGTGAAGCAATTTATGGCATTTCAGCTGATATATCTTGAGATGTCATTTTTCAGTGTCTGTCATAAGATTGTTGTATGCTCTGAACCATGAAAATAAAGATATAAATTTCATGGTGTTAACAGTGAAAGCCTGTTATTTGATTTCCTTCATCTTCTTGTACAGTTTATTCCCTTGCAGAGAAATCTGATCAGAACAACTACATGGCTGGTTCTATGGCACAATTGAAAAGCAGTTGCAACTCATTCTTTGTAGCTGTAAATTTGCCTTTCTGAAGTGAAGACAGAGTGGCATTTGAATTTGTAATTAAATGCTTATTTCAGCTCAACTGAATGTCCACTTACCAAAGGAGCCAAGATCTATTTCGGTGGCCAGCTACTTTTCTGTAACATTCAAATATAGAGAATGCTAGATAATATGAACACTAAAAGAAAGATACACAGTTTTGGTTCTTAAATTGCAGTATTTCAACTCTTAAAAGTACCTGGCCAAAGGCTGCATATTTTTAGATTTTGGCTCAAATACCTAGTTGCACATTTGCAAAATATTGGAGTCAGCTGTTGCACTGTATCAGCCTAAACTAACTGCTTGGCCAGAATCCCTTTCTTTGTTATATTGTTCGTTCTTTCATGCACAAAATAGTTTAACTGTTTTGCAACAGTAGCATCAAAAGAGGTTGGCAAACTGAACTTCTTGTTCAAATAACACTTATGCAAACTTTATAAAAAACAGAATAATTTTAAAACAACTTTTTTTTTCTTCAATTCTTAGTTCTCTAGGGAACATATATTTGAAAAGTATCAATTTACTCATTTAAATGGGGACAGCAAAGACTCATTGATAAATGTTTCATTCAAGCCCTTCATTTGAGGCTTTCTAAATCTTCTAACAGATAACTTTTTTTCTTTTGAGACAGGGTCTCGCTTTGCAGTTCAGGCTGGCCCTGAGCTCACTATGTAGCCCAGGCAAGCCTCAAACTCAATCACACTCAACATTGGGGAATTTGTACGAGTACATGACACAAGTTAATTCTCATTTTTACTCATATCCCTACCCACCCACACCCCCTCACCCTTTATATACATGCTATTTCTGTTTCTTTCCAAATCATATTTATTCTTCCCCTCATTATGTTTCCCCACCACATTCCCTTGGAATATTTTCTATTTTACAAAGTCTATCATATATTCTCGAACTCATTTACATCTACAGGTTCTCAAACCAGAGAAAAGATATGGTATTTACATATGTGTGATCTATTTATTTCACTTATTAGTGTGTCCTCAGGGTATATCCATTTGCACATCAATGAATGAAACTTGCCATTCTTTATGGCAAAGCAATACTGCATTTTATAAAAAAACACAGGTGCTTTTTTTGGAAAGAGTCTCACGATGAAGTTCAGGCTGGCCTTGAACTCACTGTACACCCCTGGCTAGCCTCAAACTTATTTTTATTATTCTCCCTCAAACTCCTGAGTGTTGGGATTACAGAAGTGTGCTATCATGTCCAGTTTAAATAGACATTATATTGATGTCTCTGTCTGTGGCCAAACCTTTCTCCAGGTGCTTCTACTTATTGCCCTCTCACTCTCTCTCTCTCCTGGCGGACAAAAAGATACCATGGCCCTTTAAGAAACCATAGCGATGCACAGATGCAAGTGACACAGGTGAATGACACAGTGACTGATGCAGGTGATGCAGACCAATCATACATTGCTAAATGCTGCTTCCACCCTTGTGCCTAATCACATCCTGCCATGAGCACAGCTCCCTCCCTCTCATCCAGTCACATCCCAAGGCACCCTGTGTGAATGCCTATAACTTCCAAAAATGAGGAAGAAGCCTCTCAACAGAAACAGAGTCTGGGTGTTGTGATTTCGCGTCCCCGTTCACCCTCCTAAGACCATCCAATGATGAATGACCACAGCACGGTAACTGGACTAGGCCAGATTACATCTATCTAATTTCTATAATCTTTTATTCAGTCAGTTGGAAAATTTACATTTACTCAGAAAAAATAAGTGAATGAAATTTTAGTTTTGTATTGGTATATAAATGTGCCTAATTTTTTTCTTTTTTCCTTTTGAGACAGGGTCTTGCTTTGTAGTTCAGGCTGCCCTGAGCTCACTATGTAGCCCAGGAAAGCCTGGAACTTAGCAATCTTCCTGCCTCTGCCTCCCGAGTGCTGGGATTACAGGCGTGAGCCACCACGCCTGGCACTGTGGTATGTGGTATTGATTGCTGGTGGGCGTGAGTCTCCATGCCCAGCATTGTATATGGTTACCAGGGATCGAACTCAGGACCTTGCACTTGCAAGGCAGGCACCGGAACCACAGAGCTAAACTTCCAGCTCTAAATGTCCCTAATTTTTATGGAACCAAGTTACCAATGCATGGGGACTTTTTTAAGGAATTTTTAAATCTATGCAACATTGGTATCTCATCATCAGTTTCTATCCTTTTTACAAGATGTAGTACAGAGAAGAAATCATAAAACCCATTTCGATACTGTCAAACTGTCTAAAGTGCTTTTTGAATGGTAAAACTATAGAAATGCACTTTCAGGAAATGAATTGAGTTTTAATAGCACAGGGCTCTCAGGATACTTTGGCTATCTGATTTACAGTGGTAGCCTGAGCAGGGTGGAAATGAAAGTTAAAAATAGCTTGGTTAATCATGGCATTTCACTGCAGTATTACTGCTGTGGATACATAATAGATTATTAAAATATTTTTCCCCAGTGGGATTTCCATTCCTGGTGTTATGATTGTGATAAGAGCAGTAACCCTTTAACTTTCCCTTTGGGTATAATAAAAGCTTTCCAAATAAAAGAGAATCAATCATAATGTTATATAATCTGGGCAGACTCCAACCACTATAGTGAGAGGTTATAGCTAACAGCATTTTTGCTTCCATTTGTCTATTAATTACATTTTCATCTCTGTTTACTTGAGTATACACCATTTTTGTTTTTTTTTCATAGAAAGAAACCCTCTTCTGTAATAGTTTGCACTATTGGCATGTGGGTAAAACTATTCTCTGAGTATTGATGAAAGGCTATTACTGATTAATCTATATTAAAATGAAATGAGATAGCCTGCCATTGCAGAAAAGGTTAATTACAAAATAAAGCTTTCTTATCACTGAAACTTCAAACAAATAACCACACATTCATTTACACACAGGCACACACAGGATTTCTTCTGAAGTATAATTCTGCACATTGTTTTTGTAAAAATGTATTTTTTGTAAATCATGTATTTTGCCCAGAGATAAAGTTCATTAATCTGGTCTTTCTTTCCCTCTCTCTCTCTCTCTCTCTCTCTCTCTCTCTCTCTCTCTCTCTCTCTCTCTCTCTCTCTCTCTCTCTTTCTCTCTCTCTCTCTTCCTTTCACAAGTAAAATGTAATGACTTCATAATCCTGGTAGTTATCACTAATTGCCTATGAAACTTCTATTTTATAATTATGGTGTATGTCAAGGCTATGAAGTGTCTTCCTTCACCATGTGCTATGAATTTACATACAGATCTCACTTGGGAAGTCTAGTAATTTGATGATCTTCAAATAAGTTGTATTTAAATATTTACTTAATATTTTAAGGACCAAGAAATGGGGAAAGACTGAGGGAATTGTCAGAAACTGCAGATGATTTACAATTTACTTGGATTTAGGAATGTCTGCCCTGCCCTGCGGAATCAACTACTGGGATTATTACATTCATCTGCCCTGCCCTGCGGGATTTTAAACTACAAGGATTGCTCCACTAGGATTATTGGTTTTAAGATTTAGGGGGTAGGGGGTTGTGGGGTGGGTAGGGGAATAAGAAAAAACGAGAATTAAATTGTGTCATATACTGGTTTCAAAAAAAAAAAAGGCTTACTCATAATTTAAGGATGTCTGCCCTGCCTTACAGGATTTTGGACTACAGGAATTATTGTGGATAACCGCCCTGTTTTATGCATGCTAGGATTACGGGTGCAGAAGGCTTTGGACCAAATAGCGGTCCTGTGAGCTCAGGGTATGGGTGCCTTTTCACTTTTGGCCTTTTGCTGCCGCTGCTGAGTAGCAAGTGTCGAAACCAGGCTTAGGCTTTCCCTCAAGATTCAGATGTTGTTATTTGCTGGTGGTTCATCCTTTTGCTGTGGGATTCATGGGCAACTGGACCTTGATGAGGGCATGCATGTAAATCAGATAGTGCCTGGCCTAGAAAAAGTCCACAGGGTCTTTTAACTGTCATATACTATTTAACATTTGATGTGTGTTGTAATATTAATAATCAAGCAATTGTTATTATTACTCTTTTTTGGCAATATCAACAAAACTTTAAGACTTTTAATTTGGCTACTGGTTTAGATAAATACCAGCATGTCAATAATGAGTCTTTAGCAATGTCACATTTTAATACAAAGGTAAACGGTCAGTTAGCTAGACATGAGAATGTATTATTGGAAAGACAATTGCAAGGAAATGACTTATTCACCATAAAAGACTCACAATGGGATTTTATTTATTTTTCAAACACCGAATTACTTCTAAAAAAAGTAGTTGAGGATGAGTGAATATAAAGTTCTCTGTTGTTATATCTACCTTTAGATGACTGTTACTAAATTATTCTATTGAATTTATTTCAGAAATTATTTCAGTAAGTGGGTTCAGTAAGTAGGTTGCAAACAGAAATGAGTTGTTGGAATCTATAGAAAAGGAATGTTTTCAGGGATTTCAAGAAATAAAATGCAATAATGAAATTCTATAGGTTTTTTTAATGTTCAAATATCACAGGCAATTCAAAATAATTCCTAACTACTTCATTTTAAACATTTGATGTTCCTTTTTCTCTGTTTCTATGCCTCCTTGGTAGGACTGCCAGCTTTTTTTTGTATCTCTATTTGTTTGCCCTCAAAGAAAAAAACTAATCATGTTTTAGCAGGTTTTGTAATTCCATCGTCTTAATGGAGTTTGTATTGCCAGCCTCTAAAGTTTCCTCTATCTTTGCATAAGAATTTGCTGTTGCTCCTCTTCCATGGGGTGGAGATACCTCGTATAGCTTGCAGAGGTCTTTTTTCTATACCTATTTTCTAGAGCTCAAGGCCAGAAATTCATCATGAGTTGGAGCTCCAGTTTCAAACTCATTTATATAGTCTGGTTGGTTTTCTATGTTTTCCTATAAAGCATTTGGGAACATAGTTCAGAGCAATACAAAAATCATTTCAAAATGGGACAATTTCTAAATCAGTGCAACACACCAAGGTGAATTGTGAAAGGCTGCTTGGTATGTGCACAAAGTACAAAGAAAGGGCTGGAAGAAAACTGTTTCTTACTTTTTTGACTCCTTCCAAGTTATCAAGCACTGACGGAAACGTGGAGAAAGGAGACAACACAGCTCTGGAAGTCCCTGTGGGGCTTTTGGTCACACAATACAAAGCTACAGGAGACAAGAGATTGGGGCAGGGCTGGTTTCTAATGTACAAGGTTCTGAGAGATGAGACAAGGAAATGGCTTAAAATATTCAGAGGGAAATGGGTATAGGTGTAAGTAACAAGGGGAAGAAAAAATACAATGGTAATAAAAAATGGGGAAATAAAGCTTATGTATATAGGGGTGGGAGGTTGTAGTGTGGGTGGGGGAATGGGAAAGATGAGAATTAAATTTTGTCATATACTGAGAATTTTGTCAAATTGTCAATAATGCGTGTGATCATGATGTTTATATACAATGTACCAATAAATATTGAAATGAAAAAATAAGTACTGGAAGTCTTTTCTCCACTGTAAAGAGAGTAAATTGTAATCTGACTCAACCCTTGAGGGTGCTAGGGAGACCTTTGTGGCCTGACCTCAATAGAAGGTTAGAAGCGAGCGAGCGAGCAAGAGAGAGAGAGAGAGAGAGAGACAGAGACAGAGACAGAGACAGAGAGACAGAGAGAGAGAGAGGGAGACAGAGAGAGAGACAGAGAGACAGAGACAGAGAGACAGAGAGACAGAGACAGAGAGACAGAGACAGAGAGACAGAGAGACAGAGAGAGAGAGGGAGACAGAGAGACAGAGGGGGAGGAAAGGAAGGAGGGAGGGAGGGACAGAGAGACACAGAGGAAAAAACAGAGAGAGAGAGAGACAGGGACAGAGACAGAGAGACAGAGACAGAGAGAGATACAGAGAGACAGAGAGATAGAGAGAGGGACAGGGAGAGAGAAAAAGAGAGAAGAGAGGAGCTGATGGTCTGAGTTAGGAAAGGGAAGCTAAAAATGGCATTTAAAAATTAATCTTTATTGGTACATTGTATATACACATCGTGATCACACTCAGTATTGGGAATTTGTACCATATGTGACACAATTTAATTCTCATTTTTTCCCATTCCCCTACCCACCCCACAACTCCCAACCCCTAAACATATAAACTTTGTTTCCTTTTTTTTTATTACCATCACCATTTTTCTTTGCCCCTCATTACTCAACCCCTCCACATTTTTGTACTAACCTGGCATTGTGGAGACAGCAAGTTTATCTTGAACAAGATATGAGACATTAATAAAATGCATGGGTTCCAAGATGGGTTGGGTCCTACAAAGACAACTATAGAGAATTTCTTGTTATATCCCACGTTATTAACCCTTTTACTTCTAAAGTTGACATTTAATTACAGTCTTGCAGAACTTTTTGATTGTCCAGATATCTCCTTGCCTTCTTGTGAACAAGCACAATAACAAAAAGTATTCTGTTTATCAAAATCTGTTTCTCAGAGAATAGTATCTAGACCCATGACTTCCAGACCCCAAAACCTGATTACACATAGTGCCTATTTTATATGAGTAATTATTAGTTTTAAATAATTATTTTGGTATTTATCACACAGTTTATTGTTTTCACTTCTGAAGCTCCACCTTCTTCATCACCTCTCTTCTTCCTCCATGTTTGTGTCAAAGAACAACTTCATCCCTTGCTGGGATCACGCATTGAACTTCAGCAGAAACTATGAAGAAACCAACAAAAACCTGAAATATAATGGAAATAACTGAAGTTTTCTTGTGATCCTATAACAGTGAGTGGGAAACATCAAAAGCATCTAGGATTTAGAGGCAGAAAGCAAAACTATTTACATCAATGGGACAGGTTAGGATAATTTCTCAGAACACCAGGCAAATTGCCTTTTACTCTTTTACATTTTATTTAGGTCTTACAAACAGGAACTAGCGCAGAAGCAGAGTAAGCAGTTGACGGGTTACATATTATGTCATGATCATAAATAGGTTACAGCAAGTTCAAGACCAGGGTAAGAATATAGTATCTAGTGTAAGATCAGCTGGACACATATTTAAAATGTGCATTAGTTTAGAGTAGGGTTTGCCAAGGAGGTAAAGAAATTTAGTACCTGGGGTCACCATGGGATCAGGGCCAGGTTGGCCAAGGAGGAATTTGCTTGGATTGTAATACAAACCTGCTGACGGCCGACACTGTCCCAGACTTGTGTCCCACCTGTTTGTCAGGTATTTTATATTTTTGTGCTGGCAGCAGCAGGTCACAGTGACACCGGAAGACAGGCGCAAAGGTTAAAGACCCTCTTGCTGTTCTCCCCATCAGTACCAAGCCTCTGCGTCTGCAATGGGTATGTTCCAGAGTCAGTTCAAACCCTGGGTAGATACAGAGTGTGGAAGGTTGGTATCAGCCTGTCTCCTTGGCAAAGTAACGGGTCACATAGAGGCCGGGAGAGCTGAGAGATGACAGAGGCAGCTACATTCTTGGTGGCACTAGCAAGAAAATGGGCTTACAAGATCATCTATCACAGACCGCAGAGCTTCGGAATTATGAACTCCAACTTCCAAAGAACCCATAAAACACACTTTACCTTTTCAATGCAAGTCATAGGGATCTAAACTAAAACTCTTTTATTAGAGAAAATTTATCAGATTGAGCAGCTGAAGAACATTTACAAAATCCAAGGAGGCCAAGAAATTGATCAAGATTTATTCGTACTTACCATGTATTATATATTTTATAATTCTAATTGTATTGTTTATGCCTCTCCTTTTTTCTTGGTGACAAGTAAAGAAACTGTTATTTAATTTGGGGCAGACAGGTTTACTAGATCCAGTGCAATTACAGATACAGTTTAAATAGTTATGCCCCAAATATTAGAAGAGCAGGGCACACCCTCTTCCCTTGAGGAGGTGAGCCCAAACCTTTTAGATCAGACAAGATAATAAAACCTGCCAGGCATGGCTCATGCCTGTAATCCCAGCACTCAGAGGCAGGAGGATTGCTGAGTTTGAGGCTTGCCTGGGCTACATAGTGAGCTCAGGGTCAACCTGAACTACAAAGCAAGACTCTGTCTAAAAAAAAAAGAGCCAGGCGTGGTGGCTCACGCCTGTAATCCCAGCACTCGGGAGGCAGAGACAGGAGGACTGCTGAGTTCGAGGCTTGCCTGGACTTCATAGTGAGCTCAGAGCCAGCCTGAACTACAAAGCGAGACCCTGTCTCAAAAAAAAAAAAAAAAAA
>PVIC010057394.1:0-10507 GCA_004025085.1 Thryonomys swinderianus
GCGAATTACCTCTTTGCCTGTGACTCCTTTCACTGAAGTATGACGGCTGGAAGGGAGGCCAGGATTGGAGAGAAGGACCGAGAGAGAGGCACCAGTGTCCAGCAGCAGGCTTACTTCTTTTCCCTCAATGGTTATAACTACCCGGGGCTCTTCCGTGGAGATGACAGTCCGGCCAGAGGGAGAATGTAGCGAGTGCCCCGGGCCCCTTCAGTCCAGCTGGACCATTTGATGAGAGGGGTCTGAACCTTGGGACTTTCACCTCAAGGGGCAGTCCGCTCTCCAGTGGTCACCTTTGCAGTCGGGGCACGGTCCAGGGGCCTCCTGTTGCAGTCCCTCCTGAGGTGGCCTGGTTCTTTGTAGCGGTAGCAGGCAAGCTGAGTTGTTGAATTCTTCTTGGAACCCCGAGAGTTAGACCCAGAGTCTATTTCTCTGAGAGCTGCGGCAAAGGCTGAAGAACTTCTCTCGATCTCTTTGTCTCCTGTCCTTGGCTCCTTCCTGCTCCCTCCGTGAAGTTATCTCGGTGGAACCTCCAATATGACGCAGGAGAGTTAAGGCCTAACTCCCCAGCTGAAACGCGAGTTCGTGTTCTCTCCATGCAGCTGTCTCGGTGGGACCTCCAATATGACGCAGGAGAGTGAAGGCCTAACTCTCCACCTGAAACAGGAGTTCGTGTTCTCTAAAAATTGAAGAATGAATTTTAGGAACAATGGAGGTTTGAGTAGGAAAATTTTATTGAGAGAGAAAGCTTCTGCCTTAAGAGAGACAGAAGGGGGAACCCGGAAAGTGGGTAACCCACCTACATGTTTTTTTTAAAATGTTCTGCACCTCTCCAGACTGAAAGAGCCGAGAGAGACTCTTAGTTATAGCATGCTCTACCAGTGCTGAATGAGTGCGTGCCCCAAGCAAGCAGGCGCACAGACATCCAGAAATACTTTCTGGAGCCAACAAGAGACCCTGGTTGATAGAACAAGTTTGCAGCAAAGGCAAAAAGACAGAAACAAAAACAAACTAGAAGTTTAGCACAGAAATGGTTGGTGATTCAATAAATAAAACTTGGATCACTTGTCAGCTTTATAGGGGAAAAAGTATGAGAATTCATGCACAGCATAAAAAAGTAGTTGCAGGCTGGTTGTGGTGTTGCACACTTGTAATCCCAGCATTCTGAGAGGCTGAGACAGGAAGAACCCAAATTCCAACCCAAGCTGGACAACTTAGCAAGACCCTGTCTCAAAAAAATTTTTTTTTTTAAAAAGGGGGGTTTGGGCATATAGTTTAGTGTGTCAAACCCCAGTGCCTCAAAAAAATAAAAAGTAGTTCCACCTGTAACTGATACTTGAAAAGAAAATCTTTTCTGAGAAACCATAAAATTCAGTATTTATCCAACCCTGGGTAGTATAGACATCAGCAAGCATGGCATTAGGGTGGTCTGCACGGGGGGGGGGGTAGAGGTGCTGTCTTAGGAGAGCTGATCCTAGAGTTAGGAATCTGTCCTGGAGTTCCCTGGACTCAGCTCACACCCCACCCCCATGCACAAAGCTTGCAACAAGTTCTTCAGCTCCTTTGATCCTGTTTCCTCATCTAGAAAAAAGGAGTCACTCATAGCTGCAACTCCACAGTGTGTATGAGGGTTAATGAGATAGCAATTTGCATATCACAAATATAGAATGATGCCTTCTGAGCCTAGCTTCATAAAATAGGTTTATATGCAAATTATGTCAGCTGAGTAGAGATCAGAGGTAAGATTATAGATACTACGGGTTTTCTTCCTTTTAGCAGTTTCTAATCAACAGTAAGTACACACTGTTTTTAAAATGAGCAGAAAACCAAGCTATTTTTAACTTTAAAATATTATTTAAAAATCTCATTGTTGGTCTAGGGATGTAGTTTAGCAGTGCCACACCTGCCTGGCAATCACAAAGTCTTAAGTTTGATCCTTGGTACCTCAAGAAAAAGAAAAATTTCATTGTTGAGGAATATTTGTAATCATACAAAAATATTAATGATCCACTGTCTGACAAAAAAGAAATGAATTAAATAGCAAATGCAGAAAAACATCCACCATATAAAAAATACTTAATGTTCAGATATATACAATCATTCTTAGACAGACCAAAGAATTTACAGTGTTAGCAGCAATTGTGTCAATGTTTGAATTACATGTGATTTTTATTTTCTCTCATATTTTCTTAGATTTCCTACATTTTTACTATGGACATAATTACTTGCAGCATGCGAAAAAATACTGTGAATTTTAATTATTTTTAAAAATGACATGGACCTCAAACAGAATGAAATAGACTTTTATCTGAAACAGAAGAGAGGAAAAGATGAAGACAGATTAAAAGGCAGACGAGAGAGCACAGCATTCCTGGTGTCTGTATTCTCTTCACAGCAGGAGGTGAGAAACAGAGAATATAGTTTAAGCTTTGAAACAGAAGTAGGGAATGGAAAGAGCTAACTGGCGAGGGTTCTAAAACGTGAGAAGTGTTGCTATAGTTTAGATCTAGAGTGGTTTAAAATGGTTTAGATCTTAGCAGCGCTGAGGATCAAATGCAGGACCGCAGGCGTGTCCCCAGAGTCTCACGTGTTCCAAGCTGGGGTTTAGGGAAGTGATTGGTCCACGGGGACGACTGTGCTCATCAGCGGATTTGCCGGTGAGGAGTTCACAGCCGGCAGTGCTGTGTCCGGGGAAGAGCTGGGCTTCGGAGGGCTGGTCTCTGGCTCCGGCTCTGCCTTGGTTGAGCAGCTCTCCTCCCACTACACCATTTCTGCTTGGAGTCAGTTAACCATGGACTCAAGCCTCTGAAACTCCGAGTTGCAAATAAATCCTTTCTCCTTTAAGCTGTGTACGTCAGGCTTTGGGTCCCAGTGATGATGAATCTAACTAGCACAAGAGGTGAAGGCCATTGTGATGAAACTGAACTTTCATGAAGTGTGAGCTGAGAGTCTCTTACCCAGGGCTCCGCGAAAGGGCCTAGGGACGGGGACGTTAAGTGGGCCTGTGAACGATTGCAAAGGCAATGATACAACATGTGCAGCAGACGTGGTTCTGTACAACAAAAGATGAGGGTGATGTTCTCTAGGGGTAAGGATTTTGGTTGAACTTTTCAGTTCCTTTCTCAGTCTTGCACGGTTTTTGAAAAATTGACAAGTCCTATCACTTGCATCTAAAATGTGTATGAAAGACTTTGTCCCAAACTTGTGGAGTTGGGGGGGAGGGTAGGTGGGTGGAAACACTAAGAGGTAAGGCCAATTGGGAAGGTTTCTGTTGTTGTTGTTGTTGTTGTTGGATTTTGTTATTTTCTGTAGAAGTGCTGAGTTTAAACCCAGGGCCTCGTGCATGCCAAGCAACACTGTGCCACTGAGCTCCCCTCCTAGCGGGAGGTCTTTAGGTCTCTGGGATGTGAGAAGAATACTTTCTCTATTCCTCTGTCACTTCCCAGCCATGAAGCAAGGTCCCTAAAATGCTCCCCAGCATAATCTGCTGGTGGCCCAAGGCAGTGAGGCCAACATGTCATGGATTGAAACCTCTAAAACTATAAGCCAAGATAACCCTTTTCGATTTGTAAATTGTTTCAAGCATTTTCCATAGAATCTGAAAGGTGACTAACTCAGCAGGTACGATTTTCTGATTACTTTTTGGCAAAAAATTGGAATTATTAAGATTGCAGGGCCAGACCAGAGATTTAGCTCAGTGGTTCTGGGGCCTGCCTAGCAAGCACAAAGTCCCTGCTTTGATCCTCGGTAACCACAAACAATACTGGGCGTGGTGAGTCACGCCCACCACCAATCCATACCACAATGCTAGGAGTGGTGGCTCATGCCTATAATTCCAGCACTTGGGAGGCAGAGGCAGGAGGATTGCTGAGTTCCGGGTTTGCCTGGGCACCATAGTGAGCTCAGGGCCAGCCTGAACTACAAAGTGAGACCCTGCCTCAAAAAAAAAAAAAAAAAAAAGCAAACATTTCAGCCAAATATGTAGAAGTAAATTCTCCTTCCAAAACATATCACCAGGAGATAGCCTCTTGGCATTTTGGCCAACAGCCTTTCCTCTAGGTGCATAGACAGGTTCCATTCTGCAACTCAGGATATGAATAGTTATGATGCTTCACGCTGTTTTACCATAGACCTTTTCTGTGTGACCCTGGGTGCTTGTGTTGGTTGAGTCTGTGTTACCAATCTCTTTGCAAGGTAATTTCATTCTAAGACCCTGTGTTAAAGTTCTGTCCTAGCAAAGTGGCTTAAAGGACCAGGCAGCTTAAGCAACAGCAATGTAATCCTGACTGTCCTTGAGGTTGGAGATTCAAGATCCAGGTTCAAGGTGCAGAGAAAAATATCTTTTTTTTTCCTCATCTTTGGTTCATGGCTGAGGACCCTGTTACAAAAGACAAATTAATGAGAAAAAAAGCATGTAGATTTATTCTGTAGAAGCTTTCAGAAATGAAGATCCTCAGCAACAGAGAAACTACATATTCCTACATGAATGTGATAGAGTGGGCAGTCATGCAGATGGATGATTGGTCAAAGGGTATCTGATCTAAATCTATAAACCAGTAACGGACACTTTGCAAGCCTCATTGTTCAGATTCTCTGTGTCTTTGGAGAGGAAGTCATTCCTCTGCTCCAGGTACAGGGAAGATATTTCTCGAATGAGTCTTACGGCTTGCTTCAAGGTGAGGGGAAGATGAAAGTGAATTTTTGGATTCTGCTGTTTTCATGAATGCCAACCTGCCATATTTTGGGTACCATGTTCACAGCCACATCATGGCTGACTCTGTTTCTGATGATAGCTCTCTTCCTCACTTTGTACCTTCTAACTGTGTCCTCACCTGGCCCTTCTGGTACATGCACTTAGAGAGGGAGAGTTCTCTGATATGTTTTCCAAAGGGTGCTAATCCTATTGGGTCAGAGCCTCTTCTTTATGACCCACTTAACCTTAATTATTTCCTTGCACCAAATTCAGTCACACTGGGAATTCAGACTTGCACATATGACTTTGGGGGAGAGACGCATCTTCCCCACAAATTCTATACCCAGAACTTTTCTCTACTGAAGTGTCATATCACCCACTAGTTATTTACACGCATGTCTATGTCATGAAACAGACAACATACATTTTCTCTGTGCGCTGTTGTGCTGGAGCCTACACGTACCTATTGATGTGGGTCAGAAGTGAATTTCAGAAGTAATGTCAGATATTTGTTAAAACAGTCATGATTTACAATTAAATCATATAAATATACAGTTAAATAGTTTTTAAAACAATCTTAATAAATACCCAAAATCCATCAGTTCCTAATTACTACGTTTTACTAGTATCTGTGTCCTAGAGATTACTTGGATCTTTGTATCACATGATGGAAACTCTACAGTGGTGTGTCCTGTACGTGTCTTCCCGGCTTTGTGTGCAAGCTGTCATGTTAGTGGCTTTAGAGTAGCCACGGCGGAGGTATTAGCACTACAAAGATCAGTAAACTCTGAGACTCAACACTCCTACACGGGAAATTATTTAGTCTTTACCAACATAGCACTCAGAGCCTGTATTTCAGCAGCTGGTAGGACAGGTTGCCCAATGAGTGCTGAATGGATGATTGGTAGAAAGAGCGGTGGGAAGGAGCCGTGTAGCCTTGGAGACTGAAGTAACAGAAACAAGCGGAAGCTGCTGGGTGTGGCATCTGTCTGAATTTCATCTTGCAGCCTGCACGGCCAACAACTCTGTTGTGCTGTTTCCGTCTCTTGTGGGTTTCCCATGTGTTCTTACACATTTTGCAACTGTGTACAGAAAACACGGTCATGCTGCCTCCAAATTCTATGTTGCTTCATCGCATTTCAAAAGAGGTGTAAACCTTACATTCCGGTTCATCCCACTGAAGATAGTGGTGTGGCAATGCCCACTCAGAATACGTATTGACCCTCTACTACATATTTACCCTCCATCCAGCGGAAGGTAAGCAGGGGTGGGGTCCCTCTGTGGCAAGGTAATCTTTACCACAACTTCCGTTCCCATGTGCCCTCTTATCCCAGTGCAGGAAAGAAAAGGGAACTAAATATTACTACTTGAGCTAATCGTGTTGACTTAGGAGTCAGTGAAACTCCCACCCAGGCGGGACAGAGGTGAAGTCTGAACAGACTTGCCTCCCCCAAACCGTTACTGGGCCCCCCACCGCAATATTTCCTGTGTCCCAGTTCTTAATCAGTTGTCTCTTATACTGTTAGGGCATGAGAGTAGAATGGGAACTATGAAAAAGAACAGTATCAGTAGAAACCTGAGGCAAAAGGAACTGAGAACTAGGGAAGAAAATTTATTACTGTCATAATCATGCTTAGAATCCATCGTTCAGCCGCTTTAAAAACAATCCATTGATGGAAGTTTCAATCTCTGTTGATAAAATTTGAAGACTTCGTCCATCAGTCAGCAAACAACCCCACACGAATCCAGGAATTCAACTGAGGCTCCTTATTTGCCGACTGACTCACAAGAGAAAATGTTTTGTCCTCTCCCATCAGGGCTGACGTACCTGAGCCCTCTGTAGATTTAGCCAACTGCCTACAGAAAATATCCAGAAAAAAACACTACATCTTCAGAACACAGAATTATAATTATTCTCTAAACAATATGGTATACAACTATATACGTGGCATTTACAATGCATTGGGTATTTTAAATAACCTAGAGATGATTTCAAGTGCACAGAAAGACCATGTAGGTTATATGCAATGAACACACCATTTTTTTGAAAGACTTGAGTGCCTGTAGACTTTGGTCTCCTTGGGCGTCCTGGCACCATTCCCCCATGGACAGAGGGGTGGTTTCAAGTAGAAGAGGATACACATCCTTCCAAACCAGACATCCCTGGTCAGACCACGCTAGATGATCCCTCCACCCACATTGGCAGTCGCACAGAGTTCACTACAGGACAAAGGAGTGTTCCCAGCCATCCTGACCCCTGTGACCTAAGGCCACTCTTTCCCTCATGTGTGTCTCAACATGTGCATCTTGCTCTGAACATCTTCACATGGCTGGTTGCTGATCCTTAGAGACCTATTAGGAATGAATTACTCATTCTTGTCTTCTTTTTCTTTCTTTTTTTTTTTTTTTTTTTTTTTTGCAGTACTGGGGATCGAACTCGGGGATTATTCATTCTTTTGAAAAACCTCTGGGAAGTAAAAGTCCTCCTTGACTTTTGCCTTATAGGATCTTATAGTCTAGTAGACTAGATTGGCTTAAAAACCAATACATAGGGGGCTGGATATTTAGCTCAGTGGTTTTCATGCCTGCCTAGCAAGGGCAAGGTCCCTGGTTCAATCCCCAGTAACCACATACAATAATACCGAGCGTGGTGACTCACACCCACCAGCAATCAGTGCCACATAGCACAGTGCCAGGCGTGGTCGCTCACTCCTGTGATCCCAGTACTTGGGAGGGAGAGGCAGGAGGATTGCTGAGTTTGAGGTTTGCTTGGGCTATATAGTGAGCTCAGGGCCAGCCTGAACTACAAAGTGAGACCCTGTCTCCAAAAAATAAAAAACCAAAACAACAACAACAAAAAAAACAGTACATAAGAGAGCTGGGCATGGTGGTGCATGCCTGTAATCCTAGCACTCAGGAAGCTGAGGCAAGAAGATCCATGAGTTCAAGGCCAGCATGAGCTATATAGTGAGGCCCTGTCTATAAATCAATCAATCAATCAATCAATCAATAAAGGGGTGTGTGTGTGTGTGTAGAAGAGCAGGGAATGGTAGTGGATGCCTGTGAATCCAGCACTCTAGGAGGCTACAACTGGAGGATTGTGAGTTTGAGTCCAACCTGAGTAAGCTTAGCAATTTAGCAGGACCCTACCTCAAAATGAAAATAAGGAAAAGCTAGAGATGTAGCTCGGTGGGAAGGCCCTGCGTTCAACCCCCAGGACAACCAAAACTAAACAACAAAACATACCTAGGTCCTATAACTTCAAGTCTAATGCTGGATTGTGGAGGACAGCACAGAAAATAAAGGATTTGAGAAATCAGTACCAGTACAGCGAACACCGCTCACCCCTGGACTCCGAACTTTGGAGCTTTCTTATGTGAACGTGCTCTGTATTCACTAGATGAAACAGTTTGGTCATCCATACAAATCTCCTGGCAGGGGCTGGACCCTATTTGAGCTGTGCCCTGAGGCCCCTGGGCCTGCTTCCTGTGTTCTTAGTCTCCTATCAGCTAGTCAGGGACCGCCACAGGCTCCTCTTTCCTCATCTTACAAGGAACTCAGAAAAGCTAGCCAGTAGACCCTGGAGCAATATTGTCTCATGAAGCTTTTTTTTTTTTTTTTTTGAGACAGGGTCTTGCTTTGTAGTTCAGGCTGGCCCTGGGCTCACTACATAGCCCAGGCAAGCCTCGAACTCAGCAATCCTCCTGTCTCTGCCTCCCGAGTGCTGGGATTACAGGCATGAGCCACCACGCCCGGCCCAGGCAAGCCTCGAATTCAGCAGTCCTCCTGTCTCTGCCTCCTGAGTGCTGGGACTACAGGCATGAGCCACCACGCCCAGCACTGTGGTATGTGGTTTTGATGGCTGGTGGGCGTGAGTCGCCACACCCAGCATTATATGTGGTTACCAGGATCAAACTCAGGGTCTTGCGCTTGCAAGGCAGACCCCGGAACCACTGAGCTAAATCTCCGGCCCTGTCTCATGAAGCTTTTCTCAGCGCCATGCAGTGAAGGAAACACTAGCAGATGCTACTCCAGGAAGAGGTGGTTCTCAACCACCCCACCCCCGTGCCCTCTCATGGTCCCCCAGCCTCCTCCAGCTGTGCAATCCTGCAAACCACTCACCTTGAGTGCTACGGTGTCCCCAGCGGCCACCACCTCCAGAGAGTGGACTGGTGCACCTGGGAGCTGGCCGTAAGGGAAAGGAAGCCACCAGCCCTTGCTAACCAACCTCCTGCCTATGGGAGGCAGGGTCTCTTTCACCTCAGGGCAGCTAGTGAGCCCTGGCTCACATCCACCGTGAAGTTCGAGACAGTAAAGCTGGGCAGCTGCTGGCTGCGGGTCCTGTATGGAGGGAGCACATGGCTTGTTGTTATTTGCTCCTACCTCGTTTTCTCGACATGCACTTGCTTATTTCCCACAGAACCGAGAGCTGGCTTGATCTCTTCCACCAAGCCTGACCCTCCGAACACCCCGAAGGTGAAACAGATCCTTCCCAGAGCCAAGTCTCAGGTCTCCCCAGATCCCACCAAGAACGCGAGAGGCCTTGGGTTGATAACCCTGGGTGCCTCAGGCTTGGGGCCGATGGCTCCAAACTGTAATAAAATCGACTGAAAACCTCCAACCTCATGACAGTTTCACGAGGAGGGCACAGGGGCAGTGGCAGCGGCATATTTCCCGCTTTCTGGCTGTCACCTGCTCTCACCCGTCTCCGCCCTTGTTTATGAGCCGGGCTGGGGCTCCAGCTGCCTGTGGTCTCACAGAGGATGGGCGGGACTCTACAGCTGTTATCGCCGCACCAGCTCGGCTCGTTCTAGGAAAAGAAGAAGAGGCAAGCCTGACGCGGACTTGCAGAGGAGAAACAAACCATAGGTTCCTTCCTACACCTCCCTGCTGAAAGCAGACAACAGGAAGGAGCAGAGGAGGGGACGGGGCCAGTCCCCGGGCCTCGGAGAAAATACTCATTGGTCACAACAAAGCTTCTCGGTGTACAGCCTGAGTTCACATACAGAGAAACTTTTTGCAAATATGAACTGACTGAAAGCTACAGACTTCTGTTGCGCTGCCATCCCGGGGGGAAAGAAAGAGTAAAACCGGGAAGGAGAAGCCGAGGAGCCCATCGTTTGCCAGGGTGGAGGCTGTCTCCACAGAACCGCGGCACTTAGAAGGGCACCGTGTTGGCATCTGGTTTTTCTTCCCCCCACCCCGCTTCCGCTTCTTCTTTCTTCTTTCCTTTCCTTCTTTTTATTCTCCATGTTGCCCTTCTTTCCACCTCCTTCAGCTAGCTTTTTTCTCTCAGTTCAAAGGAACAGAGGAAGCAGGCAGGCTGGCACAGGACTGAGGCAAGAGCATTGCAAGTTTGAACCTGCCCTCGGGAACTTAGCAACTTAGACCCTGTCTCCAAAGTAAAATATGAAAAAGGGCTTGGGAGGCCCCTATAGTGCAAGGACTCTGTGTTCAACCCCCCCAGAATCATATATTCATAAAGAAAAAAATAAGAATAGGAAAAGGTAGCTCCCTTCTTTGCTGAAGATTGAGGCTGCTTGGGCCGGAGATTTAGCTCAGTGGTTCCGGCGCCTGCCTCACAAACACAAGGTCCCGAGTTCGATCCCGGTAACCACATACAATGCTGGGTGTGGAGACTCACGCCCACCAGCAATCAGTACCACACACCACAATGCTGGGCACAGTGGCTCACACCTGTAATTCTAGCACTCGGGAGGCAGAGGCAGGAGGATTGCTGAGTTCGAGGCTTGCCTGGGCTACATAGTGAGCTCAGAGCCAGCCTGAACTACAAAGTGAGACCCTGTCTCAAAAACA
>PVIC010057395.1:0-10678 GCA_004025085.1 Thryonomys swinderianus
AATTCAGCAGTGAAGCCATCAGGACCAGGGCTTTTCTTTGTTGGTAGGTTTTTTATTACATTTTCAATTTCCCAGATTGATATTGGATTGTTTAACATTTTTATATCCTCTTCATTCAGCTTTGGAAGTTCATATGAGTCTAGGAATCTATCCATTTCTTCTAGATTTTCCATCTTCTTGGAGTATAGGTTTTCAAAATCCCGTTTTCAAAATAAGCATAAGTTTACTGTGAAAAGTTTTATATTTCTGCAAATTCTCCAATGATTGCTCTAATAGAAGAGGATTTCATCTGCATTTCTTGAATGACCAGTAATGTTGAGCATTTCTTTGTATACTTCTTAGCTACTTTTACATCTTCCTCTGAAAAGTGTCTTGTCATTTCAGATGCCCATTTTTTAATTCGGTCTTTAAATTTGGGAGATCTAGTTTTTTAAGCTCTTTATATATTCTAGATAGGATTTCATCTCACTCCACAAAGAGTAGCTGCTATTGTGAAATTAGCCAGCAATGAATGCTGTTGAGGCTGTGGAAAAAAAGAAACCCTTCTGCACTCTTGGTGGGAATGCAGACTGGTATAACCACTAGGGAGATCAGTCTGGAGATTCCTCTGAAAACTAAGAATAGAGGTCCCAATTCACCCTGCTATTCCTCTACTACAGATATACATGAAAGAATTAAAAAATTCATATCACAGTAACACATGTGCACCTATGTTTATAGCACCTCAGTTTGTAATAGCTAAATTTTGGTAACAACCTAAATGCCCATCAACTGTCAATAAAGATGTGCTTTTAAATAAAATGGAGTATTGCTCTGCCATAAAAAATGATAATTTGAGTCATTCATATGCAAATGGACATACCTTAAGGATATACTCATAAGTGAAATAAATAGGTCACAGATGTGTAAATATTGTGTCTTTGATATGAGAAACTGAAGATACAAATGAGTTCTAAGATGCATGACTGATATTGTGAAATAGTAAATATTCAAAGGGAAATGGAGTTTAGGGGTAAGTAGTGAGGGAAAAGAAAAAATTGATTAAAAAAAGGCAACAGCTTGTGCATATAGGGGTGGGGCTTTGGAGAGTGAATAGGGGAAGAGGAAAATGAGAATTAAGTCATGTCATATACTGGTACAAGTTCTCCACATTGAATGTAATCATGATGTGTATATATAATGTACAAATAAAGATTTAAATAAAATAATTTAAATTTAAGAAAAAAAGGATTTGATTCTTAGATGTTTCAATCTGTTTTTTCTGTATTGTGCTGGCTCTATTACATAAAGAAAACCTAACTTTATATAGGTAGTTTCAAAAAGAGTATATTAGTGTCCTTTTCAAATAACTCAATATTTCTCTTTGATAATACATTGAAATTCCTAAAATGACAGCATTTAAAAATATTATTTGCTATATGGATTCAGAAATCATTTCAATTAGCTTTTCATACACTTTTACCTAAATGTCTATCTATCTTGCATTTTGAATGAGTATTCTACCTACTAATGATTTTGTACAATGATACACTTGTCATTTGAAAATACTGGTTCACTGAGTAATGAAGAAAATCCATTTGACACATTGCAAGAAACAATATTTTAAAATCACATTTGGTAATATCATTAATCCTTTCAGAAAAGTCTAAATTGGGAAGCTAACAAGCTCAAGGTGGCAAACACAAGTTGTCCAGAACTATAATTTTACCTGAAAGATTGAATGTTATTAGTGACAATGAATAGTTTAAGTTGTTTTCGCTGAAATGATGTGTTTACCTTGTTTAGTTTCAAAAATATCTGTTAAATATCCAAATCTTTATTCCCACAGTTTGACTACAAGTCATCCCTTCAAGTAATAATGATGTTGTGTAAGAAAGCAGCCAGTTCATCTCTTTTTTCATTCTATAAAAGCACTTCTTCAGAATCATTATGCTCCAGCACACAGAGCTTTCTGGAAACTCCCAATTTCAACCCAAAGGACATTAAGAATATTGTAGTATGGGTAGGGGAATGGAAAAAAATAAGAATTAACTCATATCATATACTGGTCCAAATTCTCAATACTGGGTATAAACATGATCTGTATATAAAATGCACCAATAAATAATTCAATTTAAAAAAAGGTAAATCACAGATATATAAATATTGTATCTTTTCTGTGGTAGGAGACACAACATATTAATGAGTTCTAGAATGTATGATGGATATTGTGAAAATATTCAAAGGAAAATGTGGTGAAGGGGTAAGTAATGAGGGATAAAGAAAAAATGTGATGGGAATAAAAGGAAACAAAGCTTATGCATTTAAGGGATGGGGGGTTGTAGGGTGGGGGGAATGGGAAAAATGAGAATTAAATCATGTCATATACTGGTACCAATTCTCAATATTGGGCCAGAGATTTAGCTCAGTGGTTCCTGCACCTGCCTAGCAAATGCAAGGCCCCTGGCTCGATCCCACTAACCACATACAACAAGACTGGGTGTGGTGACTCAAATCCACTAGCAGTCAGTACCACATACCCCAGTGCCAGGTGTGGTGGTTCATGCCTATAATCCCAACACTCAGGGCCAGCCTGAACAAAAAAGCGAGACCTTGTCTAAAAAACAAAATCTAAATATTGGTGTAATCATGATGTATATATACAATGCACCAATAAAGATAATTTTTTTTGAGACAGGGTCTCGCTTTGTAATCTAGGCTGGCCCTGAGCTCACTATGCAGCCCAGACAAGCCTCAAACTCAGCAATCCTCCTGTCTCTGCCTACCAAATGCTGGGATTACAGGCGTGAGCAACCATGCCCGGTATTGTGGTATATGGTATTGATTGCTGGTGGGCATGAGTCACCACGCCCAGCATTTTTGTATGTGGCCACCAACTCAGGACCTTGCACTTGCAAGGCAGGCGCTGGCACCACTGAGCTAAATCTCCGGCCCAATAAAGGTTTTTTTTTTTGTTTTGTTTTGTTTTGTTTTGTTTTGTTTTGTTTTGTTTTGTTTTTTTGAGACAGGGTCTTGCTTTGTAGTTCAGGCTGGCCTTGGGCTCACTGTGTAGTCCAGGCAAGCCTTGAACTCAGCAATCCTCCTGTCCTCCTGCCTCTGCCTCCTGAGTGCTGGGATTTCAGGCGTGAGCCACCACACCCGGCCAATAAAGGTATTTTTAAAAAATAATATACGTACTGAATTGTTGAGATTAATTAAAATAACTTTGTTTTACAGCATTTTCAAAATCATTTGAAGATACTGAATAAATAAATGAATAAAGAAAATGTATTTATACATAACTTAATATTACTCTGACAAAGAAAGATAAACTTGCAGCTTGAGAACAGAACATTAAGTGAAATAAGTGAGACACACAAGCTTAAATATCACATTTTCTCTTAGAAAATGCCTTTCTCTCATTGTGAGTAGAAGTATAAAAAACTCTCCAAGTTATCCTGTTGCTTCAAAAATACCTTAAGATGAACCTTAATTTATAATACATAGTATATTTTGTTCATTAAAACAAAGGCTAGGTGTTTTGTTTGTTTCTTCTAAGATATAAATTTTTGTCTAAATCTTGAACTGAGTACTGTTTAAACCATTGTTTTAACATCATGATACACAGTATATTAAACCTTGTTATTCTCTACTTATTTTGTTTTGAGATTTTGTTTTATTTTTTCATATAATAATAGTATTTTAATATTTTCTTTATTACTATTTATAGTCCATTGCATATTTTAAAAATTTTGAAAGTGGATCTGCTCCACTACCAAGTAGCTAGCAGTGAAGAAAGTAAAGATTACTGCTAACACAGTTTAGTGCCACTTTTTGATTAGTGCTAACTTGCCAGTAGTTTTAGCATATTTTCATTTGGAATCACTGATAAAAATATCAGCACAGTAAAAATGGCAAACAATATCTTATTATTGGTAGGAGTCTCAAAGAGCCACAGGGTTCCATGGAACACACATTGAACACTGTATTGAGACTTACATGAGAAAACTCAATCCTTACTTTGTTACCCCACTCAGTTAAGTTTTATGTTATTTGCAACTAAAAGTATTCCTGAGATTCAGCGTAATGTGTTACTGAGTATTCTTTTGTATCCAAAACATGTATGCTTCCATTTTTTGCTTTCAGGGAAAAAAAAATACAAAAAAAGAGAAAGGGGATCTTGCTTGTTTGTCTGTTTGTTTTCAATAGCTTTCTTGTATGAACCCAAAGATGTTTTACTCCTCAAAATCTCACACCATTTGTCTTGCTCATCTGAGGGTTATATTTCTTCAATTACTAGAAAGATGCTAAGCAACGCTTAGACCCCATACAATCTACTTACCTGCAAAGTATTTCTCTTGATTTAATTTCTGGAATATGAATCATACTTTATTAAAGTTACTGTGCAGTGAATCTACCCTTTTCCATAAATGTATTTTTTAAATCTTCCTTTGTATTGTTACTATATCAGCAAATATAGACAGTTGCTTGTCTCAAAGAACTGAAGCAAAAACAAGACAAGGATTTGTCCACAGCATGGCATCAGAGACTTTGGACACAAGATACATGTATGTATTTCAAGGTGACAGCACATGAGAAAAGACAGAGGAATAAATATTAACTTCTTGCTTTTATTTTGGAAACATGTTGCAGCAACAATATTAGTTCTATTCTAACCTACAGGAAGTCACTTAATATTTTAAATTACAACATTTCACATTTGAATACTTTTTGTATGTAGTAAAACATGCAAGCAATATACAGAAGGGTTTGAAAAATTTGGGGACACCAATGTTATGTGTGTGTGAGATGTATGCAAATTGTACCAATAAAGAATGCAATTTAAAAAAATATTTGGGGACAGAAAAACAAATTAACTTGACCAGTATTTACCCACAGGCTAAAAGATAGAGGAAAAATTACAAAAATTATAGCACTCACTACTAATAATAAGTACGTTGTGAAATCCAAAATATTCTAATAATATTATGGCAATGGGGAAAGTCAATTTTATGTCTAATATAATGTTTAAAAGACAAAAATATTTAAAACAGCTAAACCTACTATAATTTGTTAATGGATAAATATAAAAAAGATGCAGTCGAATATCAAAACCATAAAACTCGGAAGGAGTAAAAATTCAGGGTTTGCTTAATCCAATCAGAATTATGCTACCAGCTTTAAAAAAAACAATAATAGCTGCTAAAAATAGAAAAGATCCAAATCACATGACTATGGAAAGCCAGAAACTTCCTTCCCTGCCTGGTAAGTGCAAGGTCCTGACTTTGACCCCTGGTACCACACATACACAAAAGAAAGAAAACCAGAAACTTGCCAGGCATGGTGGCTCACATCTGTAATCCCAGCACTCAGGAGGCAGAGACAGGAGGATTGCTGAGTTTGAGGATTGCCTGGACTATATAGTGAGCTCAGAGCCAGCCTGAACTACAAAGCGAGACCCTGTCTCAAAAAAAAAAAAAAAAAAAGATAGTTAAAATGAAAACCAGAAACTTGGGCCAGAGCTCAGTGGTTCTGGTCTCAACCTAACAAGTATAAGGTCCTTGGTTTGATCATGGTAACCACACACGATATAATTGGGCATGGTAACTTCTGCACACCAGCAATCAGAACCACATACCACAATGCCAGGCGTAGTGGCTCACACCTGTAATCCCAGCACTCAGGGGGCCAGAGGCAGGAGGATTGCTGAGTTAGAGGCTTGTATGGGCTACATTGTGAGCTCAGGGCCAGCCTGAACTACAAAGCAAGGCCCTATCTCAAA
The DNA here is from genome assembly GCA_004025085.1 of Thryonomys swinderianus. NCBI lineage: Eukaryota > Metazoa > Chordata > Mammalia > Rodentia > Thryonomyidae > Thryonomys > Thryonomys swinderianus. The sequence continues at coordinate 5,762 of PVIC010057395.1, forward strand.
CACACACACACACACACACACACACAGAAACTCAAGAGAAAGCAGCAACAAAGAAGACAGGAACAAAAAATCTAAATAAAAATAATCAGAAAGAAAAATATGATACTAGTAAGTCTTCACCTATCAGTAATTATTTTCAATATAAATGTATTAAACTTTCCGATCAAAAGATAGAAAATGGCAGAATAGGTTTTAAAAGGCCCACCTGCATACTTTATATAGTCAGTCATTTCAATTTAAAGACTACTCATAAACTGAAAGTGAAGAATCAGAAAAATATTTTATGAAAAGGAAAGCAAAAGAGAACAGAAGTAGGTATATTTTATTTGTCTCATATAAAAATAGATTCTTGATTTTAAAAATCCGATAAACAGGTCAATTTATGGAGAAGATATAATTATAAATATGTAAGCATTCAACAGAAGATTCTTTATGCATACATAGCAAATATTAAGACCTTTGAAATTAGGGATAAACCACAACATAACAACACTTGAGGATTCCAGTATCTCACTTTCAACATTGGAGATAACATCTACTCTGAAAATTATGGGAACATTGCCTTTGAACAATATTTTTTTTAAAAAAAGAGATTCAACAGAATGTTCTAGTCAGTAACAGCAGACTACATATTATTCTTAAGTGCACAACAAACATTCTCCATGACAGATCATATGTGAGACCACAAAAGTTTTAACAGATTTAAAAAGGTGCGAAGTCATATCAACTGTCTTTTTTTTTTTTTTTTTGAGACGGGGTCTCATTTTGTAATTCAGGCTGGCTCTGAGCTCACTACGCAGCCCAGGCAAGCCTCAAACTCAGCAATCCTCCTGTCTCTGTCTCCTGAGTGCTGGGATTACAGGCATGAGCCACCACGCCCAGCTCAACTATCTTTTTTGACCACAATAATATTAAATGAGACATCAATAATCTGAGGAATTGTGAAAAACTAACCAATATGTAGAAATTAAGAAATATGCTCCTGAACACATATTGAGTCAAATAAGAGATCAAAGAAGTTAAAAATAATGAGACAAATAAAAAAAGAAATCTTATACCAGAATGTATGATATGGAGTAAAAGCAGTGTTAAGAGGAAAGATTGTAGAGATAAATGCCTACATAAAAAGAAGTAATATCTCAAATAAACAGCTTCACCCTACACCTCAAGGAAAAAAACAACATAGAATAAACTAAGCACAGTAAATAACAAAGATAAAAGCATATGAAATGCAGATTAGAAAACAGTAGAAAAGATCAATAAAAATGAAAATAGCTTCTTAAAAAGCTAAACAAAAATGGCAAGCTCTTAGACTAAAAAACAGAAGTTATGAATAAATAAAATCAGAACTGAATGCAGAAGCAGTTCAGTGAATATCACAGAAATACCAAGGACTATTACAAAGTACCATGAGCTTTTATACACCAACAAATTAAGCATCCTAAAATAAAGATAACATTCCTAGAAGCATATGACCTATTGAGATTGGTTTGAGTGAACCACTAATTAAAGCATCCCAAAAAAGGAAAACCAGGAAGTCTAAATGGCTTCACACCTGAATTCTACCAGATATTGAAAGTAGAACATATCAATTCTCCTCAAACTTTTCCAACAATATTGAAGATAAGTCTTCCAAACTGATTTTATGAGGCCAACATTACTCTGATATCAAAAGCTGACAGAGACCTAGAAGAAACTAAAACTGAGTGTCACTATCACTGATGAGGGTAGATGCAACAATTCTCAACAAATACTAGCAAACTGTTCCCAATAGAATATTAAAAGGATCCTTTGCTGTGATCAGCTAGGATTTATCTGTGAGAAGAAAGGTGCCTTCACATATACAAGTCAATAAATCTGTCTCAGTATATTAACAGAATGAAGTAAAGAAACATTTGATCATATCAGTATTAGATTTGAACACAAAATGTTGAAATGTTAAAAAGTTATTACAGTTGAAAATACATTGGCATTAATTGCCCTCGAAATCCTCCTCCTTTCTTTGGACACATTTATCCTAACATTTTCACTGCTTTCTGAAGCAGTTCTGAGAAGTCCTCCTTTTGTGACTGTCTTAGGCTGCAGTGTTATGGCTGCCTCTGAATCAAGTCAAAACATTTACCTTTCATGGTAATTTTGCCTTTGGGAAACATCCAGAAGTCACAAGGTGCCAGATTCTGTGATTCGCAGGGATAATAACACACTGTAATGCTATAATGCTTTCAAGAGTGCCTTGCCACTGGCTTGCACTAGCCAACAGCACTCATGGTCTGTTTTATCATATCTCATGAATTCACACACACAAAAAAAGACTTCTAGGGCTGTTTCAGAAGAATTATGGGATAAGAATGATCAAAACTAGGGGAATAGGGCCGGAGATTTAGATCAGTGGTTCCTGCTCCTGCCTCGCAAGCGCAAGGTCCTGAATTTGATCCCAGTAACCACACACAGTGCTGGGCTGTGACTCACGCCCACCACCAATCAATGCCAGATGTGGTGGCTCACGCCTGTAATCCCAGCACTCGGAAGACAGAGACAGGAGGATTGTGAGTTTGAGGCTTGCCTGGGCTCCGCAGTGAACTCAGGGCCAGCCTGAACTACAAAGCAGGACCCTGACTCAAAAAAAAAAAAAAAAAAAAGTGAAAAAAAAATCTAAGGGGCACGGACCAGGCTGCAGGCCGCGCCGGCCGTTTCCAGCGGACTGAAGGGAGCGGCGCGGCCCACTGTATCTCGGAGCTGTGCAGTGAGGAGACAGGTATGGACCCTGGGCGCCAACCGCACTACACAGGGTTGAAGGCTTGCGCCCAGCCCAAACCCCACCCCGGAACTGCATTGTGAGGACCCAGGCCCTAGAGGAGCTGGAGCCATCTCCTGCATCGCTCCACAGGAAGTGTGCTCCTGGAGCCGCACTGAGACACCAGGCAAGATTAAAAAAAAAGGGGGGGGATATAGCTCCTATTTTGCCATCTACTCCTAGATCCCTCTATTCACCTCTTGTCCCCACACCCTCTCCTATCTTCCTGTCAGAAGCAATACCCAGAAGTAAAAGATTCTTAGGCTGCCCTATTTGTTCTTCTGTACTATTATAAGAAACTGTGCAAAGCCTCCAACAGTTTCACAGCATACAGTTGGTACTGTTGTACATATGCCCTTTTATGCTGTAGTACCCGCTGGCATATATGAGGTTCTAGGATATAGGTGATCTTCCTAAATCTGATAACCCTATTTCATTCTCCTCCTGTCTCCCTACCTCCCTGATTCCCCAGTAACTTTTTATCCCCAAAGGGTTTGGGAGCTACATATATGATCTGTATGTGGTATACACATTGCTGATTAACTCTAAATTTTGGCATAGGGACATAGAGGTAACTCATAAGCTCAAAGTCACCAGAATAGAATTTAACAAAGCTTCTTATCTTATTTACTGTGTTTAATACTGATATTGGCATTTATTGTATTATGGTAACAAACATGATGTCATTGTTCTGCTCAAATACCTCCCATTATGTGTCAGAAGTGAGAACTCTCAAGGGCCATTGCAGATTCAAGGAGGACCCCCCCAGGAAAGTGCTGCACCCAAACGGCCCCAGATAATAGAAAGAGATTTGCAACAAATATTGCCCTGTCATCAGACAAAGAAAAGTATTAATAACAATGAAAGAGTAGAAATGAGAAAATACACAAAAAAACAGACACAAAGATCACCACCACAGGGAAATTCAGAGAAAAGGGAAATAGGGCAAACTGAAACTCATACACCAGGACTCTTGGAGATGATAACTAAAGCAGGTCTAGTAAAATGGAAATCAAAACTCATCTCTGAGATCAAAACAGAGATACTGTCCTCAGTGAGAGACATCATTAAAGAAGAGATCAGTGAGATGTTAGAATCCAAGATAGCAGAAGCAATGGAACCTTTTAAACAGCTTCAAGCAGAGTTCCAGGGAATAAGGAAGGAGAACAACAGCTTGTACAGTAGGATAAATGAAGCAGACAACTGAATCTCAGACCTAGAGGACAGCATAGCAACCAACGAGGGGGAAAGGTATAATCTATGGAAAAGAGCAAGGGACCATAAGAAATCAATTCAACAGCTTCTAGATGACTAAAAGAAAAATAAAATAAGACTGATTGGAGTCACTGAGGAAGCAGGAGACAGTGTAAAGGACATAAAAAAGCTATTTTCAGAGATAGCAACAGAAAACTTCACAGGAAAAGATATAGACATACAGATAAATGAGGCCCATCAGACTCCAAAACACCGTGACATAAAAATAGCTACACCTAGACACATAATTATCAAGGTTCCAGATATACAACAAAAGAATGAAATACTGAAAGCAGTGAGAGAAAGGAAGAAAATCACCTACAAAGGGAAGCCCATTAGGATCACAGCAGACTTTGCAACACAAACACTCAGTGCAAGGAGAGGGTGGAGGGAAACATTTCAAGCATTGCAGGAAAACAACCACCAACCTATACTGTTGTATCCTGCAAAATTATCTTTCAAAATAGAAGGGGAAATAAGATACTACCAAGATAAAAACACCTGAAAAACTTCACAAATAAGAAATCTGCACTCCAAAACATCCTAAAGAACATCTTGGAAAAAAACACAGAAAGTTCCATACCCACGAGACCCAGGAGAGTGAACTCATTGGGGCAAATAAGAAATTAAATAGAAAAGGGGAAAAACAAAGAAGAAAAGAACCAAGAACAGGGAAACATGGCAGCTCTGAATATGTCCATATCAGTCATAACCATTAATGTCAACGGCCTCAATGGGCCAATTAAAAGACACAGACTAGCAGATTGGATCAAGAAGCAAGATCCTACAATCTGCTGCATACAGGAAACACACCTAATTCAGAAGGAAGCCCATAGACTGAAAATAAAAGGTTGGAAAACAATCCTCCA
>PVIC010057396.1:0-10676 GCA_004025085.1 Thryonomys swinderianus
TTTCTCCTCTGCAATGCTTCTCCACCCGCTTTGGAACCGGCCAGTTACAGGCAGAAACCTCCACAAACCATGAGCTAAATAAACCTTTTCTCCTTTGGGGGTTTTGGGCATTTTGTCTCAGCAACAACACCAAAATGTAATTAAGCCTCTGACTGCCTTGCTCTGGAAAATGGTAATGAACACATTCATGTTAGAGGCTTGATTCTGGGCCAAGGAAGCCTGGCACTAGGGCCACAGAGCAGGAAGGACTGCAGAGTCTCCACGTCACAAATGAAGAAAGGACAAAGTTGTAGAAATTCTAATGTTCGCATGGTGCTGATCTAGCTCCTTCCATCTGGTCATTAGCAGAGACTTTCAGCAGAGAGTGCCCAGACCAATGCCAAAAGTGCCTCCTTCCAGCTCTTCCAAGCTTGCAAGAGATCACCCAAGGAAAGCCACAAATGGAAAACTCTTACACTTCCTTAATGCATGAAACACATGGTGGGTGGGCACGGAATAGGAAGAAGCTCATGAGGGACTCCTAGTCTTTCCATCCAGGTCAGGGAGGCAGCCTGGACTTAGTGATGAGAGAGGGCTCTCTCAGCCACACAGGCTGACCATGTGGCAGGGAGCTCACCTTTGCCCATGGGGCACAGTGGGGTGCCTTGCAGATGGCTCTCTCTGCTGTGCTTCCAGGGCCATGCTGTGACAATAGGGTGATCCACACCAGCACAACGACCCCAGGCAACCAGCAAGACAGAGGAAGAGAAGCCATCATTGTCCCCAATCATTTCTGGAGAGGAAGACATCTGGGCCCTGACCACTACTGCCTGCCAAAACTGCATTCCAACCCAAGCCAAACTAACATGGCTTTTGCTCACCAATATCTTTTCTCTTGAAGGTCAAGGTCTTGGAAGAGTTTTTAAGGAATGAGAGTAATGGACGGAGGAGGAGTTGAGTGAATCCGTGATGAAACTTCTACTAGGTTTGTATCTCCCTTGCACAAACAAATGGCTCTAGAGTTCTTCTGGAAAAGATGAGCATAAAGAGAGGGGACATCCTAAAAACCAAGGGCGATTGGGGGTTAGGTGGGTAAAAGAGCAATGATATGACCTCATACCCCTCACACTTTTCTCTAGGTTTATGGGGCCCTGATCTTTAGACTATGCAAAATATTCTGTCAATGTTCCCACATTTATATCAATGAGATAAATTTTACATTTATTTTCTCGGTTAAAAATGAGACAACCAAATGGGATGAAATGCATAGATACTTATTCTTCTGCACTGGACTTTGCAGAGGAAGACAGCCCATTTCACTGAAGGGAGCTTAGAGGGTAAGTCATTGACACTGAAATGGGTACAAATCAAATGAGCCAGTATCATCCGAAAGGTGCTTTAAAAATAATAAGTACTCAGAACCTCAGAAACATGTACCCAAATAAGTTCTACGTGGATTACATATTTAAATGAAAAAAATTAAAGTGCTTGAAAGGACTAGGAAAAAATACAGGTGAAAGTATCTTTTTTGATCCCAAAGGGCTTTCTGAATCTAAAGTTGCAAGAATAAAAAACGCACCAATAAAAATCAAATAGATTATACTATATAAAGAAAAAAATTTCAGAAAATTATGCATGTAAAAAAATTTAAAAAGCATACAGGGAAAAATAATTATAGCACATGTCACTGGTTTAGTAGTCTTAGAATATGATGAGCTACAGCTAATTTCTAGAGCCATAGCAAGTACTGTGTTTTATATCTCTGTTTTATCTCCTTAGCCACATCCTTAGTGAGTAGCAGATATTCAACAAATGATACATTTTAAAAAGCTGTGCTTGGTTGAATTCCTACTATCCACACATATTGCTACTCATTCTAGTGAACATCAGAATTCTGTTTCATCAATGGGAAAAGGAAGTACAAGGTGTGTTATGTACATATACCAACTCCACACAGGAAACATAACCACTCTGTATTGAAAACATATCGTAATAAAAAAATAGAGGCTAAAAAATAGATGGCAAAGATTGGCTTCAAACCCAAGATTTCTCACTTCAAAGCCTTTAGCTTCCCTCCCTTTCTACTGTCTGCCTTTATCTAAATAAGTGCTTCTATAGTGGGATTGATGTTTAGCTTACTTAATGAAAAATATGTCTTCTATTTTCAAATTACACCTTGCTGGGCAGCATGCCTCAGACATTGCTGATGCTAATGGAAAATAATTTTTACCTTTGTTGAAGAGCTGAAACATTTAGGAAAGTTAAGCTCTTCCAAGTCTCAGAGTCCTTTTCTGTAATACACAGACAGTACAGAGAACCTCAATCACTTCCCCAAGGTCACACAGTGGAAGAAAACCAGAAAGGGAGACAGAAAAGCCCATCTGTAGAACTGGAGAGTTCATAGGTTGGTGTAATGTCTAGGCGTTAATGGCCATAAACAAGCACTGAAAAGTATAAACTGGACATAAAGTACTAGTCTGTCTTTGTGGTTGAATTGTAAAAATTATGGCAGAGTAGTATTCTGTTGTACATAAGTAAGTGGATGCATCTTGAGACCATAATGTTAAGTGAAATAAATCAGATAGGCAGCTTAAATGTCACTGGATTTCTCAAACCATAAAGAACAAAATATAGGTAATAAACAAAAAAGGGAAGAGGACCAAGAGATGGAGAGAGGGTGGGAGAGGAAGAAGGGGAGAGAAAAAGGATGAAAAAAGAATTGAGAGGCATTATGTACATGTACCTATTCCCTATGATGAATGTTATCACTATGTACTGCAAACATGTACTTATAAAGATTAAAAATTTGTGAGAAGTACAGTACAGAAGGACTCACTTAGTTGTCTGGGTGTGTCCTCCCTGACCTATCTACCTTTAAATTTCCATAATTTAAAATGCGTGGCAGTAGTCAGATCGCTTTCCCTCCCCCTCCCTCTATAGTAAACTGGTCTGGCAGTTCTGATGAGTGGGTCCAAGAGAGTATGGCCAAAATTAAAGTCTTATTAAACTAGTTCCTAAAAAGTTACATCTACCAGGGTGGGGTTTTCTGGCATGTGTAACAATGAATCACCCAAGAGTTGAGATTGAAAAAAGATAGTCTCCCCAGAAAACCCAGACTCAGCACCTCTTTTCTCTTACTGGCTGGCAGCCAGGAGAGCTGGTGTGGTGAGGTGCTTTCATACCACTCGAATTCTCTTCAGGTCAGTGTAGTATCTGCTCATTGATGAAGTCAGCAGTTGTACATGAATTTTTTTTTTTTGAGACAGGGTCTCACTTTGTAGTTCAGACTGGCCCTGAGCTCACTATGGTGCCCAGGCAAGCCGCCGCGAACTCAGCAATCCTCCCGTCTCTGCCTCCCGAGTGCTGGGATGACAGGCGTGAGCCATCACGTCTGGCATTGTGGTAAGCGGTGTTGATTACTGGTGGGCGTGTCTCCACGCCCAGCATTATATGTGGTTCCCAGGGATCGAACTCAGGACGTTGTGCTTGCGAGGCAGGCGCTGGAACCACTGAGCTAACCCTCCGGCCCTATACATGAATCTTAAGGGAACTTTTGGAAGATGTTCTTAATACTCTCTCATTTATTTTTCTGAACCATTTGAGTGAAGGTTGCATGTATTATAAAAGGAGCATAATTTTAAAAACATAAGGCCTGAAGGGAATGACTTACTAGTATTCAGTGTTTATTTCCTAAACTCAAGAATAATCTATTGTTTAATAACAATACAATAAGAAAATTCAAGGACTGTAACATCACTATAGACTTTTATCAAATCTAGAGTTCATAATCCAGTTTCAATTGTCCAGTAATTCTCTTTATAGCATTCTATTCCCACTCACCACAGAATTGATTCTAGGCTCACTATCAAGTTTAGTGGTCAATGTCTTTGTAGTGTCCTTCAATCTGGGACAGTCCCTTAGGTTTTGCCTTTAATGACTCTGACATTTTTGAATAATAATTTTCATAATTCTACATATAACCCCTTTATCTAGTGATGTTGGTGCTTCCTGACAATTAGATTTGGGTTGCATATTTTTGGGAGGGGTACACAGAGACACTCTATTACCCTTCTTGAATATCCTATCCTGATTGGTAATATTTATTTTCATTGTCCAGTCAATGTGTGGTCAACTTTCTCCATTGGCAGAGTTAGTGGTTGTAAAGACAGACATATGGCTCAGATCTCCTGCTTCCAAAAGGAGTGGAACTGACAGATTTGCCCAGCTACTGTGCTTATGTCTACCAGTGGGCACCAGCTTCCCACTGCTTTCTCCCAGCCAATCTGTCAACAAGGGTACTAGAATTGCAATTGGTATCTTTTTTAAAAACTTAAGTAATTTTGTTTGTTTGATTGTTTTTTCAGGACTCATATTATCTACCTCAAGAATTCAGGGTGACCTAGTAATGATTCAGACCCAAAGAAACAGGTCATGCTATCCTGGACGTAACGGGCATACTTAGCAGAGCTACAGAATCTATTACTAAGAAAGAATAATTTCTTTGCACCAAGCATCAAAACTAGTTTTATTTCTCTTTGTAGCTCTCAAGTCCTTGGCCAGAAACAGAAAGTTGAGAATTGTTTTCCTGCCCAAGATTTGCTTATATTTGTGTAAATATATAAATAACAGCAGTTGTGCTCTTAAAAGTTGGACAAAGAACACAATAACAAATAATTGAGATTTGACAGGTCTATTCAAGAAAGAGAGAATAAAGCTCTTTAATACTTACAGTCCATCATAGGTACATGATTCATAATAAGGATATTTTACATCTCTACTGTACTAAAAGGTTTTGTACTAAAGCAAAGAGCTTTCACATATATTATTTAGTTTTATTCTCACAATAGCCCTGTGCTAGGTGCAGCTTGTATTTATTGTCCCTGTTTTATATATGAGGTAATTGTTTTCTTCCACAAACAAAAAAAATGAAAATTATTCGAAATGCCCATGGATTAGAAGAGATATATTGAAACCTGCCATGAGGGGTTCAGTTTCTGTAACTATCCACTATTATGCCTGGAATTTTTTATTTCTTTTATAATATTTAATATAATTGCTGATCCTCTAGAGTTAGTATTTCCAACTTGTAGGGAATTTAATTTAAATCTTTAAATCTTTTTGCTTCTTTTTGCAGTTGGGTTTTAATAAAACAACACAAGTTCTGAATATGAATCCTTTTTCTTTGATATGGCTAAGAATTTTAAGCAGTTTTAAGCTTTTTATATCACCATGGGGCTACTTTTATATATATTTTATATACATTATAGATTTATATGTAATTTATACTTTATATTTTATAATAATATGTAATTTATATTACATATAAATAATGTAATATATAATTATTGCATATAATTATATATATTATATATATATGAGAGAGAAAGGAGCTAGGGTTATTATTTTACATCTGATTCATCTTGGAGTTGGCATGGAAAAGTGCTTAATATTTTTTCAGTCAGAATACCGTTTTGAGATGCAATGGATGTTGTAGGATAATGGTTTTATAGACTAAAATCTAACTTGTCAGCATAGCAACTTCTAGGAGAATTACTCCTCTTGTATATATAGTAACTCCTCTATCTCAAATACTACTTTTTGCTATAGGGTCTCTTGTTTAGTACACATTTCTTATCAACTTAGTATTGGCTTAGTGTATATCTCTCATCAGCTGGTTTTCATTATTATATTCGAGTAGTATGTGACTGGATTTGTGCCTTAATTGTGATATCTGTATCCAAACTCAATAGTTTGTTTACATTTATTGTGATTATTTAATAGATTATTTATTATAATCTCTTCTTACACATTTCAATTTTAGTAATTATAATACATGTGAATATGTGTTATCTCATGGCAGTTCTAATTTGTGTTTCTCTGATGACATTTGCTAATCTTTTCATGTGTTTATTTGTCATGCAGTTATATTTTTTTGGGTGAAGAGTCCAATTATTTTTCTCATTTTAAAAATTGGACTGACTTGCTTTATTATCTATTTGTAAAATATATTTTGCATTGTACATGCAAATTATTTACTAAACACATATACAACTCAGAAGGCTGAACTAGGAGGATAGCTGTGAGGTCAAACCCTTCCTGAACTACATAGCTAGACTTCGTCTTAAAACAAAGCAAAACAGGGGCTGGAGGGTTAGCTCAGTGGTTCCAGCGCCTGCCTCGCAAGCGCAAGGTCCTGAGTTCGATCCCCGGTGACCACATATAATGCTGGGCATGGAGACACGCCCACCAACAATCAACACCGCATACCACAATGCTGGACGTTGTGGCTCACGCCTGTCATCCCAGCACTCGGGAGGCAGAGACAGGAGGATTGCTGAGTTCGCGGCGACTTGCCTGGGCACCATAGTGAGCTCAGGGCCAGCCTGAACTACAAAGCGAGACCCTGTCTCAAAAAAGAAGAAAAAAAATAAAAAATAATAAAAAAAAATTTTAAAAAAGCAAAACAAAAATCAAACACACATATTCAAAATATTTTCCTCGTTTATGGATTACATTTTTACTTTCTTAATGATGCATTTCAAAGAAAAGAAGTTGACTATCAGTTTATTAATTTTTTTCTTCCCTGTGAGTAACCATTCTTACCTGAAAAATGTTTGAATACCTCATTTTGGTGTTCTGTATTTTCTTCTCGAAGGGTTCGATTTTGGCTTCTATGAATAGGTCAGCTATTTATCTCAGATAATATTTCTTAGAAGACTGAAGTTACATTTAATTTTTTCCCGTTACAGATATTTAGTTGTGCTGGCACCAAGTGATAGAAGACTATGCTTCCTGTATTTTGGCTCCTATGTTGAGAATCAACTGACTGCTTATGTGGACTTTACTGTGCCCCACTGAACTATTTATTGAACTTGGCTCACCAGCACACTGTCACAATTCCTGCCATTCTTTGTCTTTGAAATCAGGTGGCAACAGTTCTCAAGCTTTGATCTTTTTCAATTGAAGGTTCATGGCTGATTCATTTAAATTTAGAATCAACTTGTCAATTTCTATAAAAAGGCCTGGGGTTCCTGATATTACTATAACATTTCTTAAGAGTTTGGAATGGGGATAATTAAAATCTTAGCAACACATTAACATGGTAATGCTCCCTATTTCCGATATGAATGGCTTTTTATTTCATTCAATTGCCTTTGTGTACAGCTAAAATTTCCCTTGGAATATGAAATAGAAGTGAAAATGAATATTCTTACTTTGTTCCTCATCTCAGGGGTAAAGTGTTCAAAATATTACTGTTAAGTGTGATTTTAACTCTAGTTCTTAGGTGTCCTTTAACAGCTTGAAGAAATTCACTTCTGTTTCTCGTTTGCCAAGTCTTTTGAAATTATATATGAGTATTAATATGTTAAGTACATTTTCTGATTAATTGAAATGAGCATATAATTTTTTCTTCTAATTCTGTTAATGTGATGAATTTAACTTATTTTTCTAATAACCTTGTATTCATAAAATAAATCTCTTTTGTTACTGTTGTATTATCTATATATGTAATTTGATTTCCTTTTATTTTGGGGGGGGACAGGGTCATATTTTGTAGTGCAGTCTGGCCTTGCACTCCTGGTGATCCTTCTACCTCAGCCTCCTTTGTGCTGGGATTATAGGCCTGTGACACCATGCCTAGCTGATTTACTGTTTTTGATGATTACTTTCTATACTCATGAATTATATGATCTATACTGTTTAAATAACCTTATCAGGCTTTGCTATGAAAGCTATGTGGGCCTTGTAAAAATGAGAAGTCTTTTCTCCTCTATCACAAAAAATTTCTGTAAGACAAATATTATTTCTTCTTTAAATATTTGATAGAACCTAACATGAAGATATATGCCTGTGTTATGCCCAAGTCCCACCGAGACACTATCTCAGGACATGACATAAACTTAAAGTCCAACCAAGAGCTTTATTACTCAGCTGAGGGCCATCCTTCCATCCAGAAGAAGGTACCCACTTAGACTAACACACAGTATTTAAAGGCAAAATTTACCACTCCCACCTGTTGCCAAGAGGTTTCTATGTAAAAGTGATTAGGTCATTCTATTGTTAAAGTGCAGAAGCCAATAGCAATGATTTGATCACTGCTTACTATAGAAAAGTAAGTTTTAAAAACATACAATCTGTGTCTGCACGCATCGGTTGGATGACAGTTCCCAAAGAGACAAGTTCCTGATTCACAGGGAGGTTATAGAACACAGTGGAGGTTTTAAACAAAATGGCTGTTCTTATGTCAAGTTGGGTCTTACACCTGTAATCCCAGCTGCTCTTAAGTCTGAGGCAGGAGGTTTGTGTGAGCTCAGGGGCTCAAGGCTGGTCTAGGCAACATGGCTCAAATAAACAAACATGATCCATTCTTTGATAGGTTCCACTAGTAAAGATTTCTGGAACAGGAAATCTGACTGTGAAGAGATTTTTAATTGTATTTTCAATTTCATTGATAGGCACAGTGCTAGTCAGATAATCTATTGCAGCTTCTATTGGTTTTCATTAGTCATGTCTTGTGCTTTTAACCCAAAGTATTGTATTCATCAGCATAAAGTGATTTAAAATTACTGTATTATCTTTCAATATGTGTGGGATCTAAAGTGATGTCCATTTTTCATTCTTAATCCTAGACATTTGTATTTTCCCTTTCTTTCTTTGACTGCCTGTTATGGTTTAAATCTTAAATATGCTCCCAAAGTCTCATAATTAGAGTTGGGGCTATTTTTGGTGATTGGACCCTTAGGATTCTAACTGTATCAGTGGGTTAATATATTGATAGATTCATAATTTGAGGCAATGAAATTTAGGAAGTGGGGCCAAATTGCAGGAAGTGAGTGGTGAGATTGTGACCTTGGGGACTGTACCCGATCCCTGGCCCCTTCTCTCAGTTTCTCTCCCTCACTCTGCTTCCAGTCCACCATGAGCTGAAACACTTGGCTTCACCACGGGTTCCCACCACAAAGCTCTGCCTCACCACAGACTTGGAAATAGTGGAGCCAAGTCACCATGGACTGGTACCTCCAAAACCATGAGCCCAAATAAGTTTTTTCTCCTTTAAGTTAACTTTCTCAGGTTCTCTGTCACAACAGAAGGCTAACACACAAATCTTCTATGAGCATATCAACTTTATTCATCTGCTCGAGCAACAAGCTTTTGATTTCTATTGGTTTTGATTTTCTCTGTCATTTGTTTTCTATTCTGCTGCTTTCCATTTTCATGTGTTTATAGTTTCATTTTTCTATTTCTTTTGAGTTTATTTTTCTCTTTCTTTACTAAGTCTTCATGGTAAAAATTTTAGATAATCGACTTTTTTCCCTGTGGCATTGGAGATTGAACTCAAGCTCTTCACTTTGTAGCTCAGTCTCCCCATACTTTTTTTTTTTTTTTTTTTTTAACTCTTGAAACAGGAGCTTGTTAATTTTCCCAACCTGGGCCCAAACTTGTGATCCTCCTGCTTCAGCCTTCCAGAATTACAGGTTTATGCCAGCACATCCATCTTAGATAGTTGATTTTAAACTTTATTTCTAGTATAAATATTTAAAGCTATAAAAATCTTTGTGGGTACAGTTTTGGCTGCAGCCTATAAATTTTGATGGGTAATGTTTTCATTATATTCAGTTGAAAATATTTCATAATTCTTTTGTGATTTCTTTGTTCATTCATGTGTTGCTTATGTGTGTTGCTTGATTCCCCATGTTTGGGACTTGTAGATTTTTGTTTTTGATGTTGGCTTCTAATTTACTGACATTTTGGGCAGAAAATAATTTCAATTCTCTTTTAGTTATTGAAACTTAATTTGTAATTTAGAATGTGGCCTATTTAGGTGAATGTTGCAGAACTACTTAAAAACATTTGTGTTTTACAGTCAATGGTTATAATGTTTCATAAACAATTAGGTCAAATTAGTTGATAGTATTATTTAGCTATTCTATAACCTTATTTTTTTCTCTGCCTGCCCTATCAGTTACTGAAAAAAGTTGAAATCTTCAATCATGATTTTGTATATATTTATTTTCCCTTTAGTTATATTCCTTTTTATGTCATATATTTTGAAGTTTGTCATTTAATGAGTTGACCTTTTTATTATCATTAAAAGACATTTTTATCTAGTAATAAACTTTTAAAAAAAATTATGCTATATCATCTCTCTTTTTTTTTTTTTTTTTTTTTGAGACAGGGTCTTGCTTTGTAGTTCAGGCTGGCTCTGAGCTCACTATGTAGCCCAGGCAAACCTCGAACTCAGCAATCCTCCTGCCTCTGCCTCCTGAGTGCTGGGATTACAGGCGTGAGCCACCACACCTGGCTATATCATCTCTTTTTAATTAATACTGTATTTGGAAGTGAGTATTACTGTTTTATTTACAGTTATAGAAACTGAGTGAAACTGGCCAATTATTTAACCAGTAAATATATAGAGACTAATAAAATTTTTGAAATTAGAAATGAGTTTTAGAGATCACAGGTACTTTAATTAATACAATTTTCCATAATAAAGTCTTATATCATGCTTTTTAAATTGTGTTTATTTTTATGATTTTTATTTATTTAGTCTTATACATATAGGTCATTATTTTTCTTACTAATTTTTGTATTTTTCCCCCCCAATTCTTTTCCTCCCCATAATCAAACTAATCCATGTCCAACTAATTAAAATAAAACTAAGATCTGAACTGCCTAGGAGATCTTTTGTTATGGTA
>PVIC010057397.1:0-10650 GCA_004025085.1 Thryonomys swinderianus
CTATGAGTATGGAACTCAGCAATCCTCCTCTCTCTGCCTCCTGAGTACTGGGATTACAGGCGTGAGCCACTACGCCCGGCACTATGGTATATGGTATTGATTGCTGGTGGGTGTGAGTCATCACACCCAGCATTGTATATGGTTACCAAGGATTGAACTCAGGACCTTGCGCTTGCGAGGCAGGCGGTGGAACCGCTAAGCTAAATCTCCGGCCCATCTTTTTTATTTTTTAAGACAAAACCTCACATGTAGTTCAGGTTGGTCTCAAACTCATGGTGAAACTCCTATGTCAGCCTCTTGAATGCTGGGATTATAGGCATGCACTACCATACCTGGCTTCATGATTTAGTCTTGAAAGCTTGTGTGTTTCTAAGAAATTATTCATTTTACCTATGTTACTCAATAAGATGGTGTAGAATTTTCAGTCTTTTTTTCTGGCACCAAGGATCAAACTCAAGACCTTCTGTTTGCAAGGCAGGCACAGTGCCACTGAGCTGAATCCCTGGCCCAGTCTTTTATTGTCCACTTTATGTCTGTATAATTGGCAGTAATGATGTTACCACTATTTCTCATTTTAGTAATTTGAGTCTTATTTCTTCCTAGTCATTGACGTAAAAGTTTGTCAACTTTGTTAATCTTTTCAAAGGACTATCAGCTGACTTTCACTACTGCTTTTCAATTTCATATTTTATTTATCTGTAATGTAAAGGCAAACATAATAACTCCTTCCTTTCTCAGGGATTAGGTTTAGATTGCTTTTCTTTTTCTAGACCTTTAAATATAAAGTTAGGTTGGTGACTGAGATTTTAGAATGTATACCCTGTGAATAAGAGGGGACTATAGTATTCTAGTATTTCTACACTACAAAATTGAAAGACGGTAATTTATTTCTTTATCATACTGTCTTTCTAGGTTCATTTTCATTTTAATATTTTAGTATCAACAAGAAAAACTGATAAGTAAGGAGGAAATAATTTCTAGGATGGCAAAACAGCAAAAATATTTTAAGATAAAGAAAAATTAAGATCTCCAAGATTATATAATGTATCTTAGATTTATAAGAGTCTAGTAGACCCAAATGACAATGGTCAAATAGAATGGATTATAAGCTCTTAAAAATATTATTAAATAAATCTTTTGTTCTTTGGAAAATCTTACTGGAAAAACAAAAGTAGTAAAATTACAATTCTTACAAATACATAGATATGCTCAAAAGAAACTTAAATCTTACAACTGAGTTTAAGGGACTCTGACAATAGAGCAATGGTTAACTACACAGGCATGGTGAAGTACACCTACAATCCCAGCACTTGGGAGACTGGGGCAAAAGTATCACTCCAAGTCAAGGCCAGCCTGAGCTACATATTGAGTTAGAGTGCACCCTAAACTATACTGTGAGACCCTGGCTCAAAAAGGAAAAACAAACACCTACCAAATGGTTTTAAACTCCATATGGCTCAACTTTTGCTTACCATACTATAAAAAAGTTATCTGTGTTGGGCTGGAGATTTAGCTCAGTGGTTTTGGCACTTGCCTAGCAAGCACAAGGTCCCTGGTTCAATCCCAGATAACCACATAAAACAATACCAGGCGTGGTGACTCAACCCACCAGCAATCAGTACCACACACCACAATGCTGGGCGTGGTGGCTCACCCCTGTAATCCCAGCACTCAGGAGGCAGAGGCAGGAAGATTGCTGAGTTTGAGGATTCCTGGGCTGCATAGTGAGCTCAGGGCCAGCCTGAACTACAAAGCAAGACCCTGTCTCAAAAAAAAAAAAGGATGCCTGAATGCCCTTTCAGTGCACTGTGTTCTTTTAATGTCTATATATTTTTTGTTCAAATCACTATTTGTTATTGATTAGTCTTTTTTGTTTGTTTATGTTTGAGACAGGGTCTCGCTTTGTACTTCAGGCTGGCCCTGAGCTCACTATGTAGCCCAAGGAAACCTCAAACTCAGCAATCCTCTTGCCTCTGCCTCCTGAGTGCTAGGATTACAGACACGAGCCACCAAACCTAGCTGCAGGGGTGGGGAGAGGGGGGGTGGGGTGTCACTGGGGATTGAACACAGCAACTTCACACTGAGCTACATATCTATCCCTTTTTAAATTCCTTTATTTATTTATTTTTGAGACAGGGTCTCACTTTATAGTTCAGGCTAGCACTAAACTCACTATGTAGCTCAGGCAAGCCTCGAACTCAGCAATCCTCCTGTCTCTGCCTCCCGAGTGCTGGGATTATAGGCGTGAGCCACCATGCCCGGCATTAAATTCCTTTATTTTGAGACAGGGTCACTATATTGCCCAGGCTGAATTTGTCATCCTTTGCTTAAACCTCCCAGAGTGCTGGAAATACAAGAGTATGATATCATGGCCCACTGATTGGGCTTTTTTGGTTTGTTTCCTACAACTCTATAAAGGTAGAATTCTAGAAAACTCAAAATATGAAAGGTCAACAAATATATGAAAAAAAATGCCCAACCTCTCTGGACATTAGAGAAATACAAATTAAAACAATGCTAAGGTTCCATCTTACTCCAGAAAGAGTGGGAAGGATTAAGAAATCAAATAATAATAAATGCTGGGAAGGCTGTGGTAAAATGGGAACCTTCCTTCATTGCTAGTGGGAATGCAAACTAATATAATCATTATGGAAATCAGTATGAAGATTTCTCAAAGAACTGAAATTAGAAATTTCATATGACCTAGCTATCTTGCTGCTACATATCTCCTCTAAAAAGCTGAAATCATTGCACTACAGAGATATATGCATACCAATGTGTATAGCAGCACAATTTGTAATAGCTGGAAGTAGCTCATATATCTATCAACAGACAAATAGATACATAAAATGTACTATCTATATGTAATGGAGTACCACTCAGTATTCAAGGGAAAAAGGGCAAGAGGTGAGGAGGATGAAGGGGAAGGGAAATGAAAAAGAGAGATGTGCCATGAATAGGAACCTAATAATCTCAACAAATGTCAGCACTATATGCCATTATATGAACTAAGATAAGCAAGATTGAGTCCAAAAAAGGGGACAGGGGAACTGCAGGAGGAGGGAAGGAGAGGGAACGGGATTAAAGAAAAAGCAAAAAACCCCAAGCAATAATATGTAACCATTTCCCTAGCTGACTGTAAACTGCATGAATTGTAAAATGTGCTACTAAAATAAAAAATTATAAAAAAAACCAAGAAGGAATCTTTTGGGAGGGATTAATGCAATGTATCTTTTATTGTAATAAAATTTTTCCATTTAACTTTTTTAATTGAATTCCTTATTGGTACATTTTATATACATCTCACAATCACACATAACACTGGGGAATTTGTACCAGTATACGACACAAATTAATTCTCATTTTTACTCACATCCCTACCCACCCTCCATTTAACTGTTGTTTAAAAAATGGTTGTCTTGGGACTGGAGATTTAGCTCAGTGGTTCTGGCACCTACCTCTGCCTCCCAAGCTCAAGGTCCTGAGTTTGATCCCGGTAACCACATACAACACTGGGCATGATGACTCATGCCCACTAGCAATCAGTACCACATACCACAGTGCATGGCGGCTCACACCTGTAATCCCAGCACTCGCGAGGCAGCGGCAGGAGGATTGCTGAGTTTGAGGCTTGCCTGGGCTACATAGTGAGCTCAGGGACAGACTGAAACAAAGTGAGACCCTGTCCCCACTCCCAAAAAAATGGTTGTCTTGAGCTGGAGATTTAGCTCCATGGTTCCAGTGCCTGCCTAGCAAGTGCAAGGTCCCTGGTTCTATCCCCAGTAACCACGTACAACAACAATGGACATGGTGACTCAGCCCACCAGCAATCAGTACCACATACCACAATGCAGGATGTGGTGGCTCATGCCTATAATCCCAACACTCTGGAGGCAGAGACAGGAGGACAGAGCGAGCTCAGAGTCAGCCTAAACTACAAAAGTAAGACTTGTCTTTAAGAAATTGAAAATAGACGGGCGTGGTGGCTCCCGCCTATAATCCCAGCACTCAGGAGGTAGAGACAGGAGGATTGCTTGCTGAGTTCAAGGCTTGCCTGGGCTACACAGTGAGCTCAGAGCCAAGCCTGAACTACAAAGCGAGACCCTGTTTCAAAAAAAAAAAAAAAAAAGAAATTGAAAATAATTGATAGACAACAAAATATTTACATATGAAATTATAGAACAGTTGTAATTTGCTTCAAATTAATCCAAGGGAGGTGAAACTAAGTGGACACATGAAACAAATTTAATCTGATCTCGGGCCGGAGGGTTAGCTCAGTGGTTCCAGTGCCTGCCTCGCAAGCACAAGGTCCTGAGTTCAATCCCTGGTAACCACATATAATGCTGGGCGTGGAGACACGCCCACCAACAATCAACACCGCATACCACAATGCCGGACGTGGTGGCTCACGCCTGTAGTCCCAGCACTTGGGAGGCAGAGACAGGAGGATTGCTGAGTTTGCGGTGGCTTGCCTGGGTACCATAGTGAGCTCAGGGCCAGCCTGAACTACAAAGTGAGACCCTGTCTCAAAAAGAAAAAATTTAATCTGATCTTATCCTCGTTAACTGCTAAGGCTGGATTAAAGATAAGGAGGATTTATTCTAAGTAGATCTGATTATGTAAAGTACATGTGGCAAACTATAAATACTGTCTTGTTTCTGTGTACAATTTGATTGGAAGCATACCTAAAAATACTCAGGATTGCCATTTCAGACTTTTTACATACAATATATTCTAGATCTAACTAAAGTTATTTTGCAAAAAGCCTAACACAACAGATAAAAGACTTATAAAAAGATACTATGTACTATAAATAAAAATTGACTCGCTAGATTTGCTAAAGTGTTAATGGGCAGTATGTATAAAAATTTAAGTTTTAGAACCAGGTATGTTGGCACATTCCTATAATTCCAGAACCCCGGAAGACTGAGGAGAAGAACTACAAGTTAGAAACCAGCCTGGGGAACTTAATGACTTAGTGTGTGATTCTGTCTGAAAAAATAAAACTAAGGCTAGGAGTGCAGCTCAGTGCAAAGGCAATAGAGGTTCAATCCCTAGCACTGAAAAAAAATAAGGGGGTTGCTTTTATTTAGTAAAAAGCAGTGGCTTCTTAACATATGAGTACATCAAATACTTAAATCTCATTTTTAAAACATAAACTTTTTTATAATAATTTTTAAGATTCTCTAAAACTAAGGTGCTTTTGTAAAATTTGCTGATTGGAAAAAACAACAGGGTGAAAGTTCATTGATACTAGGCCTTTGTACTGAATACAACTTTATACAAAAGGAAATCCAACTATTTTACAGAAGTAGGCACCAAATATTAGTTTATTATAGGTCACATGTGAAGCCCAAAGGCCACATCTAACTTGTAGAATTGTCTGGCTTGCTTAGTATTTAAAATTTAGATTTCACTCAAAGGTCTAAATTCTGCCTGTTTTACATGCCCCAGTGAGTTAAAGTACAGTAGCACTACCTCGTTCTGAAGAGCATGGTGCTCTTCTCTTAACCAGTTCTACTGCTACTGCTTTTCTTTGCATGTATTATGGGCTTAGCTTGGGGATTTGTGTTTGTGATCATCAGTTATAGCCTAACACTTTTTTAACAGTGGTTTCTCCCCCCTCCCACCCACATACTGAGGATCAAACTCAGGACCTTGTATTTTCAAGACAGGCACAGTGCCACTGAGTTAAATCCTCAGCTCTCCCCCTCTTTCCTAACCAAGCCACAAAACAGCAAATTGAGAATATCTTTAAAAAGTTGGTATTAGTATTGTACGTGAAAAAATGCAACAGATTCTCTTTCTGCCCATAAAACTCGCCATTTTTCTCACAATGTGACCTGCAAAGTTTACTATGTTTTTCTAGAATACAGGAACATGGCTTACCTTCAGGTCAAGGCTGCTAAGGCTCACAACATCATCCTCTTTTTCTCTTCGTTTTCTTTTCTACAAGGAAAAGAGATTTCATCCTTTTATGTAAGTACATGTTACCCCATTAAACAAAGAAACTATAAAAATCACTTTTAAAAAGTTAAGTTTTTAACTATGCAGAAAAAATTATTTTGATGAAGGGCTCTCATAATTTGCTCTGGGACATACTTTCTAAAGTATCTCTTGCTGTGAAGTCATTCTACCCTCTTTAAAAACTTACATAAGATAGAAATCTTATGTAAGCTGTAAGCTATTTGTTATAGAAAAAGTAAAATATATTTTATACAGAAAAGTACAGCATTTTTTTTTTAAAAAGGAATACATTATTTATCAGCAAGGGTTTCTTCACTAGGGGGAAAAACACCCTTTTCTCATGCTGAAGGTTTGTTGCCTGAAGTACAATTACTAACTGGCAGATGAACATCCACATTCTTGAAGCATTTTCCAGTAATTTTCTGCTCTGATGGTTCCTACAGTAGCAGAACTATGCATACATCTATCATTTTTGTCTGTTGACTAGTATTAAATAAACACCCATAAGTAACACCTCATCATCCTCAATCCCAAAATAACTCTTCACATTACTTGTGACACAACCTAGCTATTGCAAAATCTTAAAACTGACCAACCAGAGGTTTCTGCCATTTCTTAAGCCCACAATGAAAAGAAATTGCTGGAAATCTGACCTTACCTAAGCAAAATAGAGTCAAGAGAAAAACCAAAAAAAAAGGAAATACAAAGTCCAGATAGATGTGGGAGAAATAATAGAGCCAGAAGATCTCAGAAAGCAAACTACCATGTAAACAACAAAAGGAAGTTAGGAAAGCTATGTGAACAAGCATTCTTATAAAAGTGGAGGAAATTCACAGAGAAATGAATAAAAATTCCCAAAGTCAAACCTAACACAAAATCACTCTCAAAAGAGTAAAGAGCTACAGTAGTAGTGGTGAACCTAGATCTCACGTGCCACAGAAGGCTGTTTCCATCATTCAAAATTCTAAAAGGTTTGCCAGCACGGGGCTATGCCAACCTATTAGGGAATGAAGGCATACAAAAGTATATTATTATTATTATTATTATTATTATTATTATTATTATTATTAGAGACAGGGGCTTGCTTTGTAGTTCAGGTTGGCCCTGAACTCACTATGTAGCCCAGACAAGCCTCATACTCAGCAATCCTCCTGCCTCTGCCTCCAGAGTACTGAGATTACAGGTGTGAGCCACCACACCCACCCAGCACTGTGGTATGTGGTTCTGATTGCTGGTGGGTGTGAGTCACCACACCCCTATTATATGTGGTTACACAGATTGAACCAGGGACCTTGCGCTTGCTAGGTAGGCGCAGGAACCACTGAGCTAAATCTCTGGCCCTATCTGAAAATTTTTAATGAACTGAAAATCATTAAGAAAATGATATACAAGACAAAGGAACAATATAAATCAAAATTGGGGGAAAACTCTCAAGAATAAGGTGTTACAACTCAGGAATCTTATTGAACTTATGATCATCTTCGGAGTGTGATCGCAAATTTGAAAAGCAAGCATTAATCAAAAATCCTATATAGATATATCTATTTGTGAGCCCATTAAATTAGCAAATAATGATATAAACAAAATATAGAGAATATAGAGGGATATATGGCAGATATTGTGAAATAGAAAATATTCAAAGGGAAATGGTTATAAGGGAAAATAACAATGGAAGAAAAAATATGATGGTAATAAAAAAAAGGAAACAAGGGGCCAGGGATTTAGCTCAGTGGTTCTGGCACCTGCCACACAAGCGCAAACTCCCTGGTTGATCCCTGGTAACCACATACAATAATACTGGGAGTGGTGGCTCACACTTGTAATCCCAGCACTCTGGAGGCAGAGGCAGGAAGACTGCTGAGTTTGAGGCTTGCCTGGGCTACATAGTGAGCTTGGGCCCAGCCTGAACTACAAAGCGAGACCCTGTCTCAAAAAAAAAAAAAAAAAAAAAAAAAGGGAAATAAAGCTTATGTACATAGGAGGTGGGGTGGGGGATGTAGGGTGGGTAGGGAAATGGGAAAAAAATGAGAATTAAATTGTATCGTATGCATGATTATGAGATGTATATAAATTGTACCAATAAAGAATTCAATTTAAAAAAATTGTGTCATATACTGGTACAAATTCTCAATATTGTGTGTGATTATGATGTATATATAATGTACCAATAAAGATTCAAATTTTAAAAAAGGTTGTAATGAGGAAAAAAGCACACACGTGATTATAGGAAATTGTATTACGTGTGAATATAAAGATATTTAATAGGTTTCTGAAACACTCTACTGTAACTTCTTTTAAATAGTTTGAAACTTTTACCTCTTTATTAAATTTAAAGAATTTGCACATGTGAATTTACACATATATGTGTGTAGCTTGAGGTAGCATAGTCAATTACACTCAACTTCAAAGCATTTCCTGGGAACCCCATTCCTTTATCATGTCTGTGATACAGTAAGTCCTTACATACACACAGATCTTATTTTTGGTTCTCTATTTTGTTCCTGAATTTTCATTTTTTAATGTATTTTAAATCTTAAAAAGTTTTATTAATAATTACTGTTAAGAATGAGTATATATATCATTACTCACACTGGAAGATTAAAAACAATGGTGCTCTAATCAGATTCAGTAAGAAGTCATCCCCAAACTAAAATTACCATTATTACTTGAAATATAGTTTCATGCTCATTATTATCAACCTTGCCCTAAGTAAAAACTGTGCTTTGAGAGCTATATAAATCATAAACACTTATATCAGGTGTACATATTCAAAATATTTTTGCTGACAAATTTTCACAACAAAAATATGGAGACCTTTTTCCACTGAATTTTTCCTGTGTAAGGTTAGCTAATCAACCTGTGAGGGAAAGGTATCAAGACAAGAAATCTTCATAGGAAAATGCAGAAACTCCATTAAAATCATGAGACTCTCACTATGAATGATTCTTTGGCTAAAATGATTCATATAATGGGTATAAAAATACAGAAGTTTAAAAAGAATTATGCAATAGAAATAGACATTAAATACAAAAGAACAATATACAAATTAACTGTATCAGAACATTATCAAAATACAAAAAGAAAACATCTGGCCAATTGGAAACACAATTATCTTTGCTATTTCCTTCAAATAAAAGTAGAACTTGCTGGGCATGGTGGCTCACGCCTGTAATCCCAGCACTTGGGAGGCAGAGGCAGGAGGATTGCTGAGTTTGAGGCTTGCCGGGGCTACACAGTGAGCTCAGGGCCAACCTGAATTACAAAGCATGACCCTGTCACACACACACCAAAAAAAGTAGAACTCATGATCTATTTGTATGTACTTTATATATGATTATAATCCCTGAGTTTTAAATACAGAAAGAAAGCAATTATCTGGTCTCTCACAGAAAAATTACATGCCTCTGTAAAGTACTAGTGGCCTAAAAATAATGAAACAGTCCCTATACTGAAATAAACTATACAAGAAAATAAGTCTATCAAACCATATCTTTTTGTATTTTCGACTACAATAAAGCTGCTAGAGAATGTGCATAAAAATAACTTCATGTTTCATAATATAGACTCTTAAATTTAACATTGTTAAGAGTAGGAAAGGGTAGAGTTAAAGATCAATGAACACTTCACAAAATGTTTTATGTACTTGAAATAATTTTTCTTCCAATTTATTAGTAGAAAAAACTACATTATGCTTTAAAGATGGCTATAGCAATTCTGTTCTGCAGGACACTCAGAAGTACACACAAATGAACTGTGTAACAGACTGAAGGATAACCTAGGAATTAATTGCATTTAGTACCTTGAAATAAAAATCTAGATGTCTACTCACCAAAGTGAAATCCCAGTGGGGGCCTGGTGTTAAAAAAGTAAAGGAGCTCTCTCTCCGAAGGGAATATCTATTAACAGGGAAAAAATATCAGAGTAATTTCAGTATAATAAAGCACAAAGGAGATAAAAAGCTATCTTTCCCATAGTTTCAAAGGTATTTGTAGTAGCCTGATTCAAGCTTAGAAATAGAAGAGACAGCATAACAAAACAAGACATAGCAAAATACAGATTGTAAGGATTTCCAGAATGTATACAGCAAAAGAACTTATATAAAATTAGTGAACAGATCATTAAAAATACTCATCGAGGGGGCCGGAGATTTAGCTCAGTGGTTCCAGCGCCTGCCTCGCAAGCAAAAGGCCCTGAGTTTGATCCCGGTAACCACAAACAATGCTGGGCATGTGACTCATGCCCACCAGCCATCAATACCACATACCACAGTGCTGGGCATGGTGGCTCACGCCTGTAAACCCAGCACTCAGGAGCAGAGGCAGGAGGATTGCTGAGTTCAAGGCTTGCCTGGGCTACATAGTGGGCTGACGGCCAGCCTGAACTACAAAGCAAGACTCTGTCTTAAAACAAAACAAAAAAACCCTCATCGAACCAAGCTGAATTTAATTTCAGCAGCATATGCTTCATTTAGCAATAAATTTAATATACTTACCAGTAGTCACTTCATCTGTAAAGAAATATGTTTGTTTGTTTTTTTGTGTGTGTTTTTTGAGACAGGGTCTCGCGTTGTAGTTCAGGCTGGCCCTGAGCTCACTATGGTGCCCAGGCAAGCCGCCGCGAACTCAGCAATCCTCCTGTCTCTGCCTCCCGAGTGCTGGGATTACAGGCGTGAGCCACCACGTC
>PVIC010057398.1:0-10675 GCA_004025085.1 Thryonomys swinderianus
TCCCTGCCCCTTCCCCCGCCCCTTTCCCCTGCTTGCTGCAGACCAGGACCCAAGCAGCTCTGTTCCTCCATGATGCTCTTTTTAGCCATCTTTGGCACCCGTGACTCTTGGGGGACATTTAGATGTAATGTCAAAACTTTAATACTGATAGCTGTGACAATGATGTTTTACATTGATCCAGCTTTAGTTACCGCAGTAAAATGCCATGGGTAGGCACTTTATAGAAACGAGAGGTTTATTTAGCTTGCATGTCCATGGTGTCCGGAATAGCAGCAGGACTTGCTCCCTCTGCCGAGGGGCTCAAGGGGTGGCGTCTCAGTGGCGGGAGCACCAAGACAGTTACCCAGCGTCGCCCTCTTGGTCCAGAGCCACCCCTCCTCGGGGGAGCTGACGCCCTCCTGACTCCAGCCACAGACCTCTCTGGGCGGTGTCCTCTCTCTAACCATGCTCTGTGAGGCCTCATCTGGCAAAGGACCCACAGCTCAACACCACCAAGCTGAGTCCCAGGATTCCAGCGTCCGGATCGTGGGTTGACAGCATGTCCTCAGCTGGGCCTTCACCCAGACTTCTGTCCTCTCCACGGTGACCACTGAGTCACTGTGTACTGAGGGGCCTGTGATTCAGCTTGTCCCAAGTTTGCTGCAAAGTCCACGTCCAAAGCTCTACCCAAGTCTTAGGGCAAAGGCTACAGGTCGCTGGGCCTGTAAATTGCAATATGCGTAACAAAGCTCCCAAACAATTGTGGGTAGGTGCAGGTAGACATTCCTTGTTGTGCCAAGTGGTAGGTGACAGTGGCCCCCTAACACTGAGGTGTGGGAGGTCAGGTGTTAAATTTTAAACCTCTGAGCCCAGCACTTTGCGCACACGGGGCTGGGGTGTGGGTGCGCACGGCCCTGGGCAGCTCCTGCTGTGAGCATGGGCACCGATGGCTTCTCAGGCTGGCGCTGCGCGAGAGCGAGCTCTGCTTTCTCGGGACACTTGAGCCGTGCCCTCCGCCTCACAGCTTGTCTGCATCGCCGAGGGGACTTCCGCACAGGCCCCCTGGAGTCAGCAGTGCTTGGCTGCCACCCGCGTGCAGAGCTAGGGTGGCACGCTGACGGTCCCACGTCCTGCCTCCCACGCAAGCTGTGCTTGGCCCATGGGAACCCCCTGGGCCGGCACAGTGATTGTGGTCAGAAAGCGAAGAGCAGAGTCCTGTGGCGGCCTCTGCCCGTGACAGGAAGGGCCGCCTGGTAGGGGTCAGAGATGCTCCCAGGGTGTCTCCGCTCGCGCGGTGAGCAGCGTCCGTGGCCCTCGTGCCCATGCAGTCATTCCAGCAGGCAGCTGCTCGGCGTCTCGGGGCGCGGGCTTTCTTCCTGCCCAAGTGAGAAACATCCAAGTCTTTTTCACTCGGTTTCACTTGGCCCCCAACTCTCGGTGTAAGTCTCAGTGCTTTGATGATAAGATAAATCTTCTAGGAAAGACTGTGCTTGGCCCTCGGCAAAGCCTGGGCACAGACACAGCAGAGCTGAGTTCTTCGTAATGGTGAGAGAAGGAAGAACTTTATTTCAATTTCCAATCAGAATAGTTCTCATTTCTGTCAGCGCTTTGGCCATGACCAGTTACATGGCCTCTTGGGTGCTGACTTTAGGCTCCTTGTCTCTTGATATCTCAGCAGAATCACCACTAATGCTCCATTTACAGCAATAAAGATGGCTCTTCTTGCCTATGCCCCTAGCCTATGTCCATTTCCCATTTCTCAAGGTGCTTTCTCGTTGTCCAGAACCATTATACCAGTAATCTTATTCCGTAGAGCCAATTTTCTGTATTAGTCCATTTTTTTGTAACTAGAAGAAAAGAAAGAAATCTCAAAACTAGGCATCTTGTACAGAAAGGATCTCTGTTTAGTTTCCAGTGTGAAGTCCAAGCACAGGGTGGCAGCACCTGCTGATCCCAGAAGGGGCCTTGGCACAGCATGGCAGAGGGCATCCTGGTGGGTGTGCAAGCGGGTGGGACCCATGCCAGCGTTGGGAGAAGGGTACCCAGCCGAGGAAGCCCCGCCTTCCTAGAAACCAATCCCCTTGGTGAGCCCAGCTCTTGACGAGCCTGTGACCTCGCTGCCCTGTGGCCGTGAATTCTGTCCCGCTGTCCGCTTGCATGGATGCAGGGCCTGGCAGGTGGGCGGAGCCCATCGCTGCCTGAGTGTGTGGCCAGCTGGCATGCAGGTCAGCGCCTGTGAGCGGGAGCCCCCCCCAGGTGGCCGCCCACCCTCCAGGCCTGTGTCCTGGGCAGGGGGAAGGGAGGAGAGGAGCGTGTAGGGAGCAGGGGAAAGGGACGTAACTAGAACTCTCTCAGGGAACTTCTAGTCTCCTGTGAGCCTGACGGCACATGGTGAAATAACCAGCAGGCAGAAATGAGACTTAGAGAAGAAGCTCAGCTTGGGCCTGGTCCACGCTACTCTGGGCCGCAAAGACGGCGGACCCGAGCGTGCCACACCTTGCACTCGGTCCCTCCGGAGCCAGCAATGACGCAGGTCCCTCGGAGGGCAGTCGTTCCGGTAGGTCAGGAGTAACGCGAGGCGGATGGAGAGTCAGGTCTCCAGGTGCGCGTGTGTCACAGCCGGTCTGCAGGCAGGAAAGCTCAACCTGGTCATAGTCCTGATGGTCCAGTTAATTTTCCCAAATTGGACTGATCCACCCAGGAGGAGTGCTCCCTTTGAAAGAGCTCCAGTCTTTGCCAAAGGCTTTGGACAGCGGGCTCCAGTTCCTCTCGTCTTTCAGTGCAGGGCCACTCCCATGACGCCAAGCCCTCGCCTTGGGCTGGGCTGACGCCTTAACCTTCCCTTTCTGTGGCTTCTCGCCTCTCAGGCTGAGGCGCTCCCGGATCCCCTGGTTCCAGTGTGCAGAGAGCTTTGGCTCACTCTTTCTAGCTTTGATCCTGTGAGCCTATCAAACAGATCTCTTGCACCTTTGGACATGCATGCCCTATCCCTTCTGACCTGCCAGAAAACCCTCCATAGTACAGCCTCAGTCCTCAAGGCTTCCACCATCTCAACACCGCCCTACGGAGGCCAAAGGGGCCACAAACCACAGCAGCTAGGACCACATGAGATTGCTCCAGCTTTCTACCTTCTTTTAGATTTCACTAGAAGAGCCTATATTTTCCCAGCCACCTCTTCAAGACAACATATGCAATTTCTAACATGCATGTAAGAACTCTCCTACTGCCATCTCTTACCAAGTTCTATGACCATAACCACCTGGTAAGTATGTGTTCCGGGAGCATCCTGTCCTCTCACCAAACCCTGAATTGCTTGGCTGGGGTTACAATAACAACGTGCAGCAGCCAGGCTAGACTAAGGCATGGGAATGTGCTTCTCACAGCCCTGGAAGACAGACACCGAGAGGGGCCAGCGGGACCAGGCGCGTGTCCTCTGCGTGTGGAAGGCCGTCTCATCACAGCCGCGTGTATCTGCCGCCTCATTTCCTCTTGTGACAATAATTCCAGCCACGTTAAAGTAGGACGCACCCTGATGAATTTACCTTAGTTACTCCTGGAAATGCCCCAGATCCACTGCTGTTGTAGGCCGTGGTATTGAGTGAGAATTTCAACATGCGGATTTCGGGGGAACACAGCTCACCCTGTCCCAGGGGATTGCGTAGATCACCACACAGTCATTTCCAGCCTACAAAACCTGCTTTTGTCAATGTGTATTATTATCGCTACCACCCACAGGGAGGAGATTTCAGATGGCGACATGGAAGCCTTGATGTCGTGAAGCCTCCCGTGCTCCTCGCCCTGCTCTCCGTCTTCGGGGCTGGCCGCTCCCTGCAGCGTCCGGCCCAGCACCGAGGGCAGGTGGCCCGAGAACGTTACCGAGCAGCAGTGTTCTTGGAAGTCTGCGTCCAGGAGACGCCAGAGCAAAGCCTGGAGATGGCCGCGGCATCTGCACACCCACAAGCGTCTTCCCTTTCCTTCTGAGCCCTGCCTGCCGATCAGTAAGTCTTCCTAGCAGATGTGCTGTCCGCACTCTGCATACTTTGCTCTCTTTCTTTCTTTCCTTTTAATTGAATTCTTTAGTGATACATTTTATATGTTATTCCAAGTAAAAGTGCACCAAAGTATTATTACTCTATGCTTAACTGTCAATTGTATTTACATCTAAATATTTACGCTATTTAGCATCTTGAAGCTTCTTTTGTCTCCTGTGCATACTCTGTTGGACGAGCTTTCTAGAATTTGATCAAAGGAGAAAGTTTCACAAAGCTATAAATACATAATCAAGGTCATTTTCATTTCCATAGAAATATTGCATTCTGATTAGATTCACTGTTATGAAATTATGATCTATGAGCACATCTTTGGAGCTAGTTCTATAATATGATATGATATGATATGATATGATATGATATATATACTAAAGTGTTCCTAAATCATCCGAAAGGAGTAATTTAAATCCTCCACTAATTTTTGTATTCGTTTCCATTTCTGACATAAAACAATCATGTCTACAAGTATGTGAACAATTACATGATATAAAATTTTTAAAAGAAAAAAACAATGGAATTTTAAAAATATTCTCGTTATACTTTCTTTCTTTTAAATAGAATTTCACTGGCTATAGAATTTTATATGAAAATGCCATCATATGCATTTGAGTTTAAAGTTACTTTCAAATCAATGGGAAATATATATTCACATTCATATTCTGTATCTCTTTCGGAGCATTTCAGTTGTGTTTTATTTTTCTGAGGAATTACACACCTTCTGGTCTGCTTTATCTTTTCTTATTCCTGTCACTACGCTTGTAGCTGATGATGTGATACCCTTGTGTGGAGCTGGTGCATACATGAAGCCATCTTAATTTCTTTTCTATCCCTTTCCTCTGCCCTCCTTCTCTTGGTCTCTTTCTCACTTGAGAAAGATCTATCTTCCTACTGCCTATTATCTATATTTTATTTTGCACTTTATTTGTAATTTGGGGTTTCACATATAAGAGAAGTCATATGATACTTGACCTCGTGTTAAGTGTCTGATTTATTCCAGTTAAAATCATTCTCTCAAGGTGCACCCAGTTCCCCACAGAAGGCAAATAAATAAGTTGACAGAAGTTGACGGGGAATAATTTCATCCAAACATTTTCTTGTCTATAACAAGGAAGAAGTGCAAAGTTGTGATGGTTTGATGAGAACATACTGTAAAATATGGCAACTGAAATCAAATCAAGAGTGATCTCCATGTGCAGGCCAGTGAGTGCTTCCATGATCAATAGCACATCATGGCCAGAGCGCCCTAAATGCACCCATGACCTTTGTCCAAACTCATGCCGTCACCATATCAACACGACACATGTCCATGCGGGTGTACTGCTTAAGCTAAATGTAAGTAAATATCAAGGGATCTAAGATACATATTTCTGATCATTTCAGTTGCTATTGTTCCTCTAGGATTGGCCCTATCATCACATCATCTCCCAGACTTTCCCAGCGATTGGAACTGAATTTGAACATAAGTTATCATGTGCATAGAGTCCAGACTATAAAGTTTATTCTTTGTGAGAATGATGTTGTCTAATGGTAATAGTTTTGGCAAAACATCACATAGATTAGTCTTCGTGTAATTTGCTCCTGAATGGTAAAAGCCAGGAAACAGCCACTGTCTGTTTCCCTGTGTGGAGAAACAGCCTCTGAAATTTGGTTTTCACATTGCTGGCAAAAACCACTTACACAATAAAGTTATATTGTCCCAATCACACCATGATGAGTGGCCAGATATTGCATCTAGTAATAAAAATTCAGCTGTCGCCTCAGAAGTGAAAGCACATGCGTTTTTAGCGCCGCGATTCATCATTAGTCTGAACTGCCGTGAAGGGTCCCGTCAGGTCGTCTGTCCAGAGCGGCGTTCGCGGCCTCCCTATGCTGTGTCACAACCAATGGCCACAGCGTTCTCTCCGGCTTCGGCGGGGAGCGCTGAAGAGCAGATCATGTCGGCTGCTTTTCCACAGGGCGGGAGGGTTTCATCATGGCAGCCCCAGTCCTTCCCTGTCCTGTTGTTTCTTTCTTCTTTTTCTTCTTTTGTCTCTTCTGTGCTGTCGTGGTTCCAACCGGCCCCGCAGGAGCAGTCAGCAGCGTGGTTTCTGCAGGGATCGGCTGGTCACTGATGACTGTGCATTTGAAACACAAGCTGTGGGGTTGTTGCACGTTCATCAGAGTAATCCTCATGCTATAGTGAAGGTTTCTGTTTGAAATTTTGTTCATTTGATGGCTTTTCGACCAATGATCCTTCCTCTCCTGCAAACAAGAAAGGGGTGGAGAATGCCAGTGAATGTTCTTCTTCCACCTAATGCCACTGCTGAGGCACATAATGGTGCTGCCGACAGAGCTCAGGATCATTACATTAGGATGCGTGTCCTCTCTGAAAAAACACTATGTGGTTCTGTGGGTCTTTTGCATAAGCACCTTGGACACAATCTGCAGACATTACCATCAGCCTGCTCATAAACTAAACAAACAATAGAGGCGAAGCAGGCCCCATGCCAACACTCAGACCCTTTTTGTAAGTGTTCCAATGCTTTCACCCTTGTCTCATGGGAAACTGTTATTTGAAACGGTAACTCTGTCATATCCTGAGATAATACCTAATTTGTCATAAATAATAATAGTAATAATCATCATAGCAACAAGGCCAATCACTGCTCAGCTCTATTTGCTATTTAAACACGATGAGAATTGTGCTAGGCATTTGCTCATTTGCTGGGGGGTGACGGAGTCTGTATAGTCCCCTTCGCGTCTCATAAGACCCCAGGCACAGAGGGCTAAAGGACTCTTGGCATCTCTCGGGGTAGAGAGTCGAGCTCTGAACTGTTGCTGTAGTTCACAGTGGGTAGGCAGTGAAGATACATGGATGTGACTCTCCGCAGATCAAAGCACATAACATGAAATCTCATGAGCTCCTGTATCTCTGAAAAGACACTCAGACTAGCAAGAAATGAAACATGGATGTATTGCTCGTTATTTTAAGGCTTCATCCAACCCAACATGGTAAAGTACAACACGTGTAGGCTGGGCCAGCACACACCAGGAAAGTTTCTCCACTAATTGGTAGCAGTGTCCAGTCTGTCTCTCTGGTCACCACTCCAGCCCATTTCTCTCACTGTGGCCTCTTCTGGTGTCCAGTTCATCTACTCCAATTGCAAGAATTTTTTTTACAAAGGTATCAGAAATTGTTTTTTTTTTTTCAACTGCATTTCCCATCTGAAGACTAAAAGATCCGTGTTGCAGCGAAACCTTAGACTTCAACAGCTATTTACCCAATACCGAGTATTTGAAGAATCAGAGCCCACAATAGCCAGTTGTCTCTTTGGCTTCTTAATGCACTAAACTGTACCACTGGAGTCCAGGTTTAATTTTATTATTATTGTCTGTGTTTAAGAAATAGCATCTGGCATAGTATCAGGACTTCAGTTCCATCATATGCACCATTTTGGTATTGTTCCTACAATTCTGTTATTGTTGACTTTTAATTTTCTAGTAAACTCAGTGAACTTCCCAAGTGGGTGCTCTAAAAAGAAAAGTCGAACAGAGAAACAGACCCAAGCCACCCACCAAAAAAACTCCTCTGATTTAGGATCAGTTGGAACATTTGGCTACAAAATACTAACTTTTACAGTTCCCACATGCATATATACTTTACATTCCAAAATAGAGACATTTACAAAAATCAACCTTTTAAAGAGAAACTATTGCTTATCCTGAACAGCAATGAAAGCGTATTTTGATTGAGAATGATTTGATTCAACTTTTTCTGAGTTCCTCCTGTGATGTTTCATGTTAATGTCTTAAACAAATAGATATGTAAGAAATCATTTCTTATGTGAAGAGCACTTTGAGGCATCATGAAAACAATCATTTCTATATGCATAATTTAGTTCTTCCTCTTGTTCAGTTGGATTGTTGATAGTTCCTGGGTGCACATGTGGAAACGCAAATGATTCAATATCGAAAGACTTCCGTTCTTTAACAGAGAGAGTCCGCTGACAATTCTGCCTTGGTCTGAAGCCTCTGCACAGGACAGGACATCCCGGCCTCTCGTCTTGCTCTAGAGAGGAACGTACTCTGTATCCTGCCAACATGCGGTGTCCAGCTGTCTACTTGGCTGGGGTTAAACCAACGAGAAGAGACCATTGTAGTGACATTAGCTCTGCACTAGTGCAGCCAGTAGAAAGTGGAAGGTGAGGTACGGGGTGAATGGGTCCAGGGGAAAGGACGAAGGACATTAACTCCAAAATGTGGACGTTACTGCAAGATCACACATCTGCCAGCCTCATGCTGTTTTTCTGTTCTCAGTACGCTCACATCAGGTAAAGGATCTTGAAAGTCTGGGTGAAATTATTTTCTAAAACCCTTCATAGCTAGTGGTATCTCTAGCTTCTGTTTGAGCCGGGAAGACCTAGAGGCAGGATTTCCGGGACCATTTTCTTTCCCACATCAAGGAAGGAGAAATGATAAGGAGCCTTATCGTCCCCACAGGCTCCTTCCTATTGGGGAAACGCTCACCTCAGAAACCCATTTCTGTGCATATGGAAGCTCCGGACACGCGGGGCCCGGCCACGAGCCCCACACGCTGGGGGGGGAGATGCTCCCTGAGCCTGGACTGTGCTGTTCCCAAGCACGTCCGGGTTTCCTCCCCGGGGCCGCTGAGACCCAAACCACATACACTCTGGTGCGAGCAGAAATCTCAGCGAAGCGGGGGGGACACGGCAGTCACAGGACGGGCTGGCGTATGTGTGAATGCCCTTCGCCGCCCTGTCTCAACGAGGACTCACACGAACACGGGCAACGCACCCCTGGTGGGGCCCGCGGCACAGAGCGGCAGGCGACAGCTCAGCTCACACCGCTCGGGAGTCCTGCCCTGGGCCTCAAAATCGGGCAGAAAACACACCAAGCAGGAGACAGGAGCAACGAAGAGGCGGAGAGTGAACATCTTACTGAGCTCCTCACAACGTGAGAGGCACTGGCAGCCCCGTGCTTGCTGACACCTGGAGACAGCGTCACTTCGCTGCAAGCACCGGGGCGCTGAGCTGTTCCCTGTGTCCTCACCAGAGCCCAGGGCCTGAGCAGGGCAGCCGGGCACCGCTGGGCTCCCCGGGGCACAGCGCCCTCCTCGGAAGACGGCGCAGGAAGCAGACCTGGAAGTGGCCGGGGGGGGGTATGGGGTAGGACTTGCTCTGCCTCTGACAGTCAAGGAAATAATTTGCTCAACTGTTCCAAACAGCTAAGAACACCTTGGTGATTGGTTTTGCCAATGTTTTTGTTTCTGGTTTTTTTTTTTTTTTGAGACAGGGTCTCGCTTTGTATTTGAGGCTGGCTCTGAGCTCACTGTGTAGCCCAGGCAAGCCTCGAACTCAGCAATCCTGTCTCTGTCTCCCGAGTGCTGGGATGACAGGCGTGAGCCACCACGCCCGGCACCAATGTTTTTACTTTTCAAACAGTGGAATAGACTGCTTGAGGAAATGTGCTTGACCTCGGATTTTATGATTTAATTTCATTCATAAACAACTGTTAGCAATGCAGATAAAACACCAGGACAGGTGGAGGTAGTGTCTGAAACACCATGTGGCCCAGCGGTTTGCACCAAATGCTTGCTCAGTTCATTGTTGGACAGTCGCTTTGCGGTCAGTGTCTTCAGCTCCACCTGGCATGTGTGCCCTATGCCAGTTTTCTTAGTCATTTTTAAAGCAGTTAAGAAAAGAATTCTCACTAAACATCACGTTAATAACTGTAACTAATTTCCATGAGAAAGGTGGAAAGCCAAGTGATATTTTAATTCAGTAGCTGATTTCAGGTTTTGATTGCACTCTGGATTGATGCTTTGATAGACAAAGAAAATGAAATGATTGATTTTTATTTTTGCTGTGCTGACAGAGGAAAATGATTAGCAGAGATCTGAAAGTTATAAAGAAGGGAGAAACAAATACATTTGATTAAAACGTTTGTCCCGAAGAGGAATGTGCATGGAATGAGTGAGCTGTGCCGAGGCCGTCGCCCCCTCCTTTGGCCTTTGAGAGCCTGGGCGGGAAGCGGCGCCAGGTCGCGTTTGTCTTCATGTTTCCTCTTCTTAAGACGCCGCGCTGCGAAAGGAAGGAGCGAGTGAGTTTCAGGCTTTGCAGAAAATATTTCTGAAAACGGTGTGTGATTCCTTACACCTCCCTTCCCCCGCCCTTGGTGCACTGGTGTTTCTTTGCTTCGCATTTGTGCAGGTGTGTGTGGGAGCACGAGTGTGTGCATGTGTGTGTGCATGTGTACACATGTGTGTGTGTGTGTGTGCATGTGTAGTGTGTGTGTTTACCAGGTATTTCCTGCAGACTCAGAGAAGGGAGGAAATGATTGTCTCCCACACCCGGTGAGTTCTCTCCCCGGACCTCGCGCTGGGCCTGGGGTGTCCAGCGCAGATGCCTGCTTTTCCTCCGCCCATCTGCAAGTCGCTGTTTCTACCCAATAAGCTCATTCGCTGTCCAATGTCCTGTTAAAATGTAACTTTTTCTGCATAATTTGCCACACGCATAACTCTTAAATGTTAGGATATGCTTGCCGATAGGTGCAAAACCTTTTGAAATGCAGGGTATATCATAAATTTTAAAAATTGTTGACTGTGGGCCGGAGGGTTAGCTCAGTGGTTCCGGCGCCTGCCTCGTGAG
>PVIC010057399.1:0-10676 GCA_004025085.1 Thryonomys swinderianus
GATAATTTTATCTCAACTAAGGTTCCTTTTATTATTTCAGGATATTGTGTGAGTCAGGTACACAAATCAGTCATCTGCACTTTTAAGAAGGATCTAATGTGCTACTATCTGTACTTTGGAGCCAGAATCCTATCTGTTACTTTTGGGTCATCCAAACAAATAAACAGGACATCAGCCCATGGTGTACAGTCCAGTTGTTCTCATAAACATGTACAGGATTATGTTCATGCCTATAACTGCCCACTGGCTCAACCTGTCTCCCCTAGCTTTAAAGCAGAGTACTTTTTGTACTAGGCTGGTCAGCAATTGTTGTCCATTGTGGAGTTGTGCCATATCTATGGTCATCAGTATACCAGAGTTCTATTTCCCTTCTGTGTAGGAGATAGGAGTCATAACTGTAGTCTATCATCTTGTACAGTTTTACATCATGTACATCATGGGTTCCAGTGATTTAGCGAAAGAGATGTAACATCCAAACCTGCTAGATATCCAAGTTCTATAAAATCAAAGAACAAATTCTAGGAACAACAGAGGTTAAGAGTAGGAAAAGTTTATTGAGAGAAAGAAAGCTTAGGCCTAAGAAAGACAGAGGGGAGATCAGAATGTGGATTGTCTGCCCACCTTGCTTCCCAGGGGGGTTTTATGGGATGAAGCCATAACGAGTTATGTTCCAAGTACAGTTGCAAGTACAGGTAATATTGGTCCAATGAGAAATCACAAGGTGAACAAAACCATGATCAACCAATAAGATTATGATGAGTACATATTCACTTAGGTAATGTTGATTAAATGGATTCCACACTGGAGCTGCACTGAGATGGCCCAGGCGGGTGTCCCGGGAGAGTAGAGCCATGCCATTTCCTGCACCTTGCCACACCAGAGCTGCACTGAGACAGACCAGGCAAGATAAAGGTTGAGGGATATCTCCTTTTGACTAATGCACTTAGCTTGGTATATTGTCATTGCTGATTTTGATGCTGTTGTTACTCTTTTTATTCCTTCATTTTGAAAGAACTATTTTTTTTCTTATTTTCCTACTTTGCTGATACTAAATCTGTCCAACTTTCTGGGTTTTGGTCTCATTATTGCTTATATCTTTATAGAAATGGGAATCTAACTTCTGTTTTGCCATCTACTCCTAAGTCCCTCTATACAATTCTTTCCCTCACACTCTCTCCTGTCTTCCTGTCAGACTTAATACCCAGAACTAAAAGACTCTTAGGCTGCACTAATTCCTCTTCTGTATTATTACAGGAGAAAGAAATAACAATCATAAATATTTATGCACCCTGCAGACTTATAGCATACAGTTGGTACTGTTTTATATATATACTTTTAGCCTCTGTTACCCCCTGGCATATATGAGGTTCTCAACATCTATGTGATCTTTATAAATCCACTAACCCTATTTCATTCTCCTTCTGTCTCTCTACCTCACTGATTACCCAAAAACCTTTTATTCCCAAATGGTACTGGGGGTACACTTAAGACCTGCATGTTGCATATACATTGCTGATTAATTCTAAATTTTGGCATATGGTCACAGAGGTAACTCATGAGTTCAAAGTATTCAGAATAGAAATTATCAAAACTTTTCATTTCATTTACTGTGTTTAACACTAATATTGGCCCTGATTGCATTATGGTAATAAAGATAATGTAATTGTTCTATTCAAATACCTCCCATGATGTGCCAGAACTGAGAACTCTCAAGGGTCATTTCAGATTCAAGGAGGACACCCCAGGGAGGTGCCACTTCCAAAGGGTCCCAGATAATAGAAAGAAAGAGACTTGCAACAAACCTTGCCCTGACATCTGGCAAAGAATAGACAAATAAAATTAGTAACAACAAAGGAGTAGAAATGAGAAAATACTCAAAGAGGCAGACACAAAGATCACCACCACAGGAAAATTCGGAGAAAAGGAAAACAGCAAAATGAAACTCAAACACCAGGACTCTGAGATGGTAACTAAAGCAGATCTAGTAAAATGGAAATCAGAACTCATCCCTGAGATCAAAACAGAGATACTGTCCACAGTGAAGGACATCTTTAAAGAAGAGATCAACGAGATGATAGAATCCAAGATAGCAGAAGTAATGGAACCTATTAAACAGCTCCAAGCAGAGCTCCAGGGAATGATGAAGGAGAAAGAAAAGTTTGCAAAGTAGGATGAATGAAGCAGAGAATCAAATCTCATACCTAGAGGACAGCATAGCAGCCAATGAACAGAAAAAACCTAATCTATGGAAAAGGGCAAAAGACTATGAGAAATCAATCCAACAGCTTCTAGATGACTCAAAGAAAAATAACGTAAGACTGATTGGAGTCACTAAGAAAGCAAGCAACAGTGCAAGACATTTAAAAAAAGCATTTCAGAGATAATGGCAGAAAACTTCACAGGGAATGAATTGGACATATAGATAAATGAGGCCTATAGGATTCCAAAAGGCCATAACATAAAAATATCTACATCTAGACATATAATTATCAAGGTTCCAGATACAAACAAAAGAATGAAATACTGAAAGCAGTAAGAGAAAGGAGGAAAATCACCTACAAAGGGAAGCCCATTAGGATCACAGCAGACTTTTCAACACAGACACTCAATGCAAGGAGAGCCTGTAGGGAAGTGTTTCAAGCATTGCAGGAAAACCTAGACTAACCTAGACTGTTGTATCCTGCAAAACTATCTTTCAGAACAGACGGGGAAATAAGATACTTCCATGATAAAGAACACCTGAAAAACTTCACAAATACAAAACCTGCACTCCAAAACATTCTAAAGGACATCTTGGAGGATAACACAGAAAATTCCATACCCACAAGACCCAGCAGAGTGAACTCACTGGAGCAAACAAGAAACTTAATGGAAAGGGGCAAAAGAAGAAAAGAATCAAGAACAGGGAAACATGGCAGTTCTAAATATGTCCATATAAGTCATACCTATTACTGTCAATGGCCTCAATGGGCCAATTAAAAGACACAGACTAGAGACTGGATCAAGAAGCAAGATCCTACAATCTGCTGCATACAGGAAACACACCTAATTCAGAAGGAAACCCATAGACTGAAAATAAAGGGTTGGAAAGCAATCCTCCATGCCACAGGAAAATGAAAAAAGCAGGAGTGGCTATCTTTTTTTTTTTTTTTGAGACAGGATCTCACTTTGTAGTTCTGGCTAGGCTTCAGCTCACTGTGTAGCCCAGGCAAGCCTTGAACTCAGCAATCCTCCTGTCTCTGCCTCCCGAGTGCTGGGATTACAGGTGTGAGCCACCATGCCTGGCACTGTGGTATGTGGTATTGATTGCTGGGGGGCGTGAGTCACCAGACCCAGCATTATATGTGGTTACTGGGATCGAACTCAGGATCTTGTGTTTGTGAGGCAGGCACCTGAACCACTGAGCTAAATCTCCAGCCCAAGGAGTGGCTACCTTGTTTGCAGAAAAAATAGACTTCAAACCCAAACTGATTAAGAAAGATAAAGAAGATCACTATATTCTCATACAGGGAACAATCCAGGAGAAAGAAATAACAATCATAAATACTTATGCACCAAACTCTAATGCACCCAACTATATAAAACAAACATTAGTGGACATGAAAAGCCAGATAAGCACTAATACAATAGTAGTAGGGGACTTTAATACTCCACTGCCACAAATTGACAGATCAAATAAACAAAGAATCAATAAGGAAATATTTGAGCTAAATCAAACTTTTGAGCAAGTGGACTTAATAGATGCCTATAGAATATTTCACCCTACAAAGCCAGAATATACATTCTTCTCAGCTGCTCATGGATCATTCTCCAAAATAGATCACATCCTAGTTCATAGAACAGGTAAATGCAAAGGAATTGAAGTTATCCCCGGCATATTATCAGGCCATAGTGCCTTGAAACTGGAGCTGAATGGCCAAAGAAATTCCATGATCCTCACAAACACATGGAAATTGAACAACATTCTGTTGACCAACTAATGGGCCACAAGAAATTAAACAGTTTCTACAACTAAATGACAACCCCAGTACAATGTACAGGAATTTATGGGACACAATGAAAGCAGTTCTATGAGGGAAATTCATAGCAGTGAATGCCTATGCTTGGAAAATAGAGCAAACTCAAATAAACAATCTAATGATGATCCTCAAACTATTACAAAAAGACTAACCCAAAGCTCATACTAGGGAGGAAATTATAAGGATCAGAAGAGAAATTAATGCAATGGAGACAAAGAGAACAATACAAAGAATCAATGAATCAAAGAGTTGGTTCTTTGAAAGGATAGATAAAATCAACAGACCCTTAGCCTTATGAAACAAAGGAAGGAAAAGGCTCAAACCCATGCTATTAGGAATGAAAATGGGGAAATCACCACAGATCCAGTGAAAATCCAAAGGATAATAAACACGTATTTTGAACATTTGTACTCCAAAAAGATAGAAAATCAAGAAGAAATGGATAGATTCCTAGACACATATGAGCTTCCAAAGCTGAATGAAGAAGATATAAAAATGTTAAACAACTGATATCAATCTGTGAAATTGAAAATGTAATTTTAAAAACCTACCAACAAAGAAAAGCCCTGGCCCTAACAGCTTCACTGCTGAATTTTACAAAACTTTTAAAGAAGAGTTAATGCCACTACTTCTCAGTCTTTTTAAGGAAATTGAAAGGGAAGCAGTACTCCCCGAATCAAACCTTGAAGCAACCATTACCTTGATTCCAAAGGCAGAGAAAGACCCAACCAAAAAAAGAGAACTGTAGGCCAATCTCTCTAATGAACATTGATGCAAAGATCCTCAATAAAGTACTGGCAAACAGAATACAGAGAGTTATCAAGAAAATTATACACCCTGATCAAGTCTGATTTACCCCAGGGATGCAAGGCTGGTTTAACATACATAAATCAATAAATGTAATACACTATGTTAACAGACTCAATGACCAAAACCATACATCTCAATAGATGCAAAAAAAGCATTTGACAAAATCCACCACCAATTCATGATCAAAGCCCTACAGAGAATCAGAATAGATGGACTTTATCTCAACTGAATAAAAGCTATTTAAGAGTAACCAACAGCTAGTGTCATACTAAATGGGCAAAACCTGAAACCTTTTACACTAAGATCAGGAATGAGACAAGGATGTTCACTCTTGTTCAATATAGTGCTGGAAACATTAGCCACAGCAATGATGCAAGAGAAAGAAATAAAATGAATAAAAATAGGCAAGGATAAAGTTAAACTGCCATTATTTGCCAATGATATGATTCTGTATCTAGAATATCCTAAAAACTCAACCAAAAGACTGCTAGACTTAATTACCAAATTTAGTAGTGTTGCTGGATACAAGGTCAATGCTCAAAAATCAATAGCCTTGGGCCGGAGGGTTAACTCAGTGGTTCCAGCGCCTGCTTCACAAGCACAAGGTCCTGAGTTTGATCCCTGTTAACCACACACCATGCTGGGCATGGTGACTCATGCCCACCAGCAATCAATACCACATACCACAGTGCCGGGCGTGGTGGCTAACACCTGTAATTCCAGCACTCGGGAGGCAGAGGCAGGAGGATTTCTGAGTTCAAGGCTTGCCTGGGCTACATAGTGAGCTCACAGCCAGCCTGAACTACAAAGCAAAAACCTGTCTCAAAAAAAAAAAAATCAACAGCCTTTGTCTACACAAACAACAGACCCACTGAAAGAAAAATTGGGGAGTCAATCCCTTCACAGTAGCATCCAGAAAAATGAAATATCTAGGAATTGATCTAACAAAGGAGGTAAAAGACCTCTACCCTGAAAACTGTATGTCTCTGAAAAAGGAGATCAGAAAGTGGAAAGACATCCCTTGTTCCTGGGAAGGGAGAACCAACATCATCAAAATGGCTATTTCTCCCAACTACTACACAGACTCAATGCAATTCCAATTGAAATTCCAACACTATACTTCACAGAGCTAGAGAAAATAATCCAAAAATTCATCTGGAACCTCAAGAGACCTAGAATAGCAAAAGCAACTGTAAGCAACCAGGAAATGCAGGGGCATTACAATCACCAACTTAAAACTGTTCTATAGTGACACTGTGATAAAAACTGTATGGTACTGGCAAAGTAACAGACCTGAAGACCAATGGAATATATTAGAAGATCCAGAAACAACTCCAGATACACTAAGCCACCTAATCTTTGACAAAGGAGCCAAACATCCTCAATGGAGGAAAGACAGCCTCTTTAACAAAGGGTACTGGAAAAATTCGGCTTTAACCTGCCAAAAACTAAAGCTAGATCTATCTCCTTCACCATGCACAAAACCAAAATCACAATGGATTCAAGATTTAAACATTAAAACAGAAATAATAAACCTGCTGAAAAACAGGTTAGGTAAAACTCTTGGAGACATTGGCTTAGGGAGAGACGATGAAAAAAACCTCTATAGTATGCGAAGTAGCAGAAAGAATCAACAAATGGGATCTCTTCCTACTAAAAAGCTTCTGCACAGCAAAAGAAACCACTGGCACCGCTAAAAGCCAACAAATGGGAAAAATCTTTACTAGCTGTTTGTCAGACAAAGGGCTACTATCTAGAATATATAAAGAATTTAAACAAATCAGTCCCCCCAAGTTTAAAGAGCCAACTCAAAAATGGGCATCTGAAATGAACAGATACTTCTCAGAGGCAGAAGTCAAAGCAGCCAAGAAGCATATGAAGAGATGTTCGACATCACTGGTCATTCGAGAGATGCAGATGGAAACAACACTGAGGTTTCATCTCACTCCACAAAGAATGACTGCTATTGTGACATCAACCAACAATAAATGCTGACGAGGGTGTGGGGAGAAAGGAACCCTTCTCCACTGTTGGTGGGATTGTAGACTTGTGCAACCACTGTGGAGATCTGTGTGGAGATTCCTCAGAAAACTAGGACTAGAGGCCCCATTCGACCCTGCTATTCCCCTGCTAGGAATATACTCAAAGGAATTTTAAAAATCACATTGGAAAGTCAGATGTACACCCTTGTTCATAGCAACTCAGTTCATGATAGCCCAATCTTGGAAAGAACCCAAATGCCCATCAACTGGAGACTGGATAAAGAAGATATGGTTTTTTAATTAAAATGGAGTATTACTCTGCCATGAAGAATGACATGATTCATTCATTTATGTGTAAATGGATACCCCTGGAGGACACACTAATAAGTAAAATAAATAGATCACAGATATGCAAATACTGCATCTCTTCTTTGGTATGA
The DNA here is from genome assembly GCA_004025085.1 of Thryonomys swinderianus. Classification (NCBI taxonomy): domain Eukaryota; kingdom Metazoa; phylum Chordata; class Mammalia; order Rodentia; family Thryonomyidae; genus Thryonomys; species Thryonomys swinderianus. The sequence continues at coordinate 7,252 of PVIC010057399.1, forward strand.
GAACCTGTAGATGTAAATGAGTTCTAGAATGTATGATAATTTTTGTAAAATAGGAAATATCCAAAGGGAGTTTTGTGTGGGAATGTAATGAGGGGAAAGAATAAATATGATTCAGAAAGAAAATGAAATAGCATGTATATAAGGGGTGGGGGTTGTGGGTGGGTAGGGATGTGGGTAAAAATGAGAATTAACTTGTGTCATATACTGGTACAAATTTCCCAATGCTGTGTGTGATTGTGAGCTGTATATAAAATGTACCAACAAATAATTTTAAAAAATATTGATTAAATGAGGATCCAATGGGAAAGCAAGTCACATAACAAACATACAAGGATTTTCAGTCAGGGATCCTTCTTGGAAGGGGTGGGTTAAGGCCTCAGTTCCCCACCCAGGTAATTGACACCTACTTAGAATATCAACCACTGTCATTCATCCTAGAGGGTGGCAGTTTCTTTTTACAGTGGTGGCTTTCAGTGAATGTGTCTAGGTTGTCCTCCATGTTGGCTCCTCAAAGTCTGGCCAGGTGGAACTGCCTATAATATATCTTATTAACTTAACTATGTACAGTATTAGGACCTAGCCATCTATTAGGTACCTAGTCTGTACTTCCACTGTCTGTTGTCTCATGATTGCTGCACAGACATTCAGAGCAGTATACATCATTGCTAGTGGTTTTCCAATCAGAATGCATAGTAGCATATACCACTACTGTTTCTCATTCAGACTACCAACTCTTGGTTCTTTTCTACAACTATGACCAAAGGCCAGTAGGGTGTTTCCCATTCCCTTGCATTTTTTTTTGAGACAGGGTCTTGCTTTGTAGTTCAGGCTGGCCCTGAGCTCACTTTGTAGCCCAGGCAAGCCTCGAACTCAGCAATCCTCCTGCCACTGCCTCCCGAGTGCTGGAAATACAGGTGTGAGCCACCACACCCCGCACTGTGGTATGTGGTATTGATTGCTGGTGGGCATGAGTCACCATGCCCAGCATTGTATGTAGTTACCGGGATCGAACTCAGGACCTTGCGCTTGCAAGACAGGTGCTGGAACCACTGAGCTAAATCTCCGGCCCTCACATTCCCTTGCTTTTGTCAGAAATCCCAGCTGAGGCTGGAGATGTAACTCAGTGGCACAGTGCATGTGAAACTCACATAACCATAGGTTAATCCATGTTTAACCTAAATCTGTCCCTGTCTCCTCTAGGAACAAGCGGAATCTTGAGAATGTGGCTTTCCACCTAAGTGCAACTTCTGCTTCTACAAAACATGCTTGTGCTTCCCCAAAACAGATGAAAATGTAGAGATAATTTTAAGATCTGTTCGTCTGCAGCTGCCCTGTGATTTTCCACCCTTGACCCTTTATCCAATTACCTATTTGTTCTGCAGCTGGCCTCTGGGGTTCTATCCTTGACCCTTTACCAAGTCTTACCCTAAACTCTTATATGCCCATTGTAGTTTCAGTTTGGTGTTTCACTTCACTAGGAAGTACAGTCCATGCATGTGAATAATTTCTATCTTTTACTATCTGCTGTGTCCCAGTGTAGAATTATCTCTTGCTTTGTGGCATTACATTTGGAGATTCATCCAGGATCCCAATAAGACAGATATTCCAAACTCAACGACTTCAGCCTGTCCAGCTGATAGCCAGCCACCGAGGCTGAAGGAGTCAAGAATAGGCCAATGGAGGCCACCCTGTCATTTTGATCAGGGCCAGGAACCTTGTCTCCTGCCAGAGGGGATAACAGAGGCTGTCTGCTACCTGGAATATTGGAAGTTTATCTGGAAAAACTTCTGGAGGTCAGGTAAGAATCTTACATTAAGATTCTTGGGAGGGGGCCAGAAGATTAGCTCAGTGGTTCCAGTGCCTGCCTCGCAAGCGCAAGGTCCTGAGTTTGATCCCTGGTAACCACATACAATGCTGGTGGTGGAGACTCACGCCCACCAGCAATCAATACCACATACCACAGTGCCAGGCATGGTGGCTCACGCCTGTAATCCCAGCACTCGGGAGGCAGAGACAGGAGGATTGCTGAGTTTGAGGCTTGCCTGGGCTACATAGTGAGCTCAGAGCCAGCCTGAACTACAAAGTGAGACCCTGTCTCAAAAAATAAAAAATAAAAAAAGATTCTTGGGAGGGCAAAGGAAAAACCAGATGCGGCACTATTTTCCTTGTCTGGAGCACTTTCATGACAGCAAGAAGTTGCCTGTTTTCTGGTTTAAAGAGCTATAGTCCACTTAGGTATTGTCTTGTCTCTTCTGTGTTGTTTATCTGTCCTATATTGCTGTCTACTCTGTTTTGTTTATCACTTCACTTTGTATCGCCCTTGTTTTCTCTCTAGGAAAAATGGGAACCAGTCGATTACTCCTGCAACCCTTTTGGATCATGACCTAGCTCATTTTAGTCAGGTTTACTCAGTAGAAACAGAGAAACCCATTACGGTGTTAAAATTAGTAAAGGAGCCAGGTGTGGTGGCTCATGCCTATAATCTCAGTACTTGGGAGGCAGAGGTAGGAGGATTACTGTGAGTTTTTAGGCTTGCTTGGGCTACATAGTGAGCTCAGGGCTAGCCTAAACTACAAAGCAAGGCCCTATCTCAAAAAAAAATTAGTAAAGGAAAAAAACAAACAAACAAACCTTTTGTCTGTTGAGTGGCCATCTTTTGGCATAGAGTCGCCCAGCAAATAGAGAATCTAACAGGAGACAGAGACAAAAGCTAAAAAATAATAATAAAAAGAGATCACTGTGCATACTGCAAACAGATTAGACATTGAAAAAAATGAATGCCCTCTGAAAAACTAAAAATTGGGGGCACTCCAACTAGATTTCTGGTAGACGCTGGTGCAGCTCGTTCTGTACTCATTGACCCTCTGGGAAATGTCACTATTAAAGAGACTAGTCCAGGGGCCAACAGGCTATAAATGGACTACTGCCAAGACTGTAGACTTGGGTCACAAAAAGGTGACCCATTCATTCTTAGTAATGTAATACCTGAATGTTCCTACTCCCTCCTGGGCAGATATCACAGAATATTGGGAGCATGCATCTCCTTCTCAGAAGATAAGACAAATCTGCAATTGGGACATGTAACCGCGCTGGGTCAGACAAGTAGGCTACTGGCCATTTCCAGGGTACTCCTGTCAGAAGAATATTTTCTGCTGCCAGACACAGCTCCAAAGAGTCATGGTCCTATAGACTCACTGGGAGATCTCAAGTAAAAATTTCCCCAGGTTTGGGCCAAAACAAACTCACCAGCCCCCCACTGTTGTTTCACTGTTGGCAAATGCCGTTCCTCTTTCAGTATGACACTATCCCAGTACTGAAGCCAGACAAAGGACTGAAATCCATACTGATCACCTCGTGGACACAGGGATTTTAGTCTCATGCCAGTCACCTTGGAACACTCCACTTCTTCCAGTTAAAAAACCTGG
>PVIC010057400.1:0-10689 GCA_004025085.1 Thryonomys swinderianus
CTGAGGCAATAGCATGATTTATAGGTAAAAGCTTGAACTGGAAAGTTGGAGAATATAGGAAGAGACTTGAGCCTCAGGAGCTGCAGAAAAGCTGATCCGGGACAGAGATCCCCAGGCCGACCCTTTAACTCTTGGGAAGTCATGGTCCAAAAAGTGACACAGAGGTCTTGTGAAGCCGAGATACACTCATTACTAGTATATCCTGAAACGTGAAAATTTTAAAACCCTGAAAATTTGTATTTATTATACTTATATAATATTTTCCCCATCACAATCTAGAAGTTATTAAAGAAACTTTTTCGAGAGTTCACAGTGTCCCAAATAGACAATGTGAGGTGTGATCAAACATAGTGTTTAAGTTTTAAAATTTTATTGCAGTAAAAGACACATTGCCATCAAGCCCCGTTAAAACTGCCCCCTGCGTCTACCCAAACACATTCATCCTTTCATTCCTGCCATTTCTAAAGCAGTCCTGGAAATCCTCTTTCATGTTTTTACTGTCCTTAAGAAAGATAAGCAAAAGTACGATGAATGCCACTACCAAATGCCACCCACCAGAAAGGCAGCTCATAAAATGTAACAGTGTGTCCACGTCCACCTTATGCACCCAATCAGGGACTCTGCAGCTTCTGGCTTTTCCCCAAAGTCAAAGTGATCATGAAAGGTAAGTGTTTTGAATCAGTGGAGGACATCTACACCTTTGTGACAGGGGAACTAAAGACACTCATGAAAGAGGACTTCCAGAGCTGCTTCAGAAATGGCAAGAATGATGTGTGTTTGAAGTAAAGGGGAATAATTTGGAAGAGATCAAGGACACTATGTCTTTTGCTATAATTTTTTAAGTTAAATATTCACAGTAGTTTTATATCACACCTCTAACATTATCAAATATCACACTCCTTTACAAAACACACTCTCTAACCAAACTGATGGCTTAGATGATGTGGTTCAGCATTTGTCTCCTACTCAGGACCTTGAACCTCCTCACTGGATGTGTTTAACAATCTTTAAGACAAAAGTTTGCTTATCTCTCTCAGATGAGTCAGGACCTCCTGAGGGTTGATAAGAGAGTAAAGGTGAAAGGAAAGAAAATTCATCCTGAAGAACTGAAAAGGGCATGGCTTTGACAAAGAGGATCAAACTGGCCTTCTAACAAAAGAAAAGACACCAGCTTTTAAGAGTTTCTAGAGTGGACTAGAGACTGGTTGATCGTTATTCCAATCCTGTTTTGCAGCTGCAGAGAAATCTTTATGGGTCTAGGTCTAATCCACTTCCCAGAGACAAAAGCTCTTCCTCGGGGGACAGTCCCCGATGTATGGCAGCTCTGTTGGAATCCAGCAGGACTGCAGCTTTAAGAGAATGGCTGGAGGCTTCTAGGCGCCTCCTGGGAGAGGGTGGCATTAAATGCTGAAGTCCAATGTCTTTGCAAATCTCCTCTGCTGGTGTCCTCAGTCTTGAAGGAAGATAAGACAGAGAAGGTAATGGTAAAGTCCATAAGCCTTACCAGTTGTAGAAAGACAGTTGCTGAATTGCTAACCTCCCTTTCAGGGAGCTGGGGAGCAATCTAAACCGCAGTATAAGGTAATAAAGGAAACATACAAAATGAAGATGGAGAGGACAATCTTTAGCCCACTTTAGTTACCCATAGGGCATCTGTGGGCACAAGTGAAGAGCCACTGTTTTAACAAAAGCAGTTTTAAATCCCTGACTGCCTCGGAAGGAGATATAACTCATGGTTTTAGTGAGTAGCAAGTTGAAGTTCAGGAGTTTGTCCTCTGTCCCTATGTAATGATTCTTATGTAACCCAGTTTATTCTTGGAGATGCTGTAGCAGAAGTATCCTGGTTTTAATACTGTATTTGGGTTTTCAGGGTGACAAAATTATCTGAGAAAATGAGGAGCACGGAGAAGAATACATACCATACTTTTAATGGGTAACAGGTCCTGAGTGAAGGTGTGGGAGTGTATCTGACTTTTGTTCCTGGAAATCTCAACTCTCTCGTGACAACTAACCATTGTTTACCACAACTTCCTCCTTGGCTTTTGAATTGGTTGGAACCAAACTCAAACCTAAAATTAAAAATTTTTTAGGCCTAGAAGGGAAATATCTGGGTCAAATGAAATTTCAAGTTTCCATTTTTTGAGGAAAATGAATGCACTTTGAGACCACAACGTTAAATGAAATATATCAAATACATAGGTTTATATATCAGATGGTTTCTCTTACATAAGAAGCCCAAAGTATAAATATGATCAAAATACAAGATAGATAATTGGAAGTAGGGAGGTAGATTCTTCTCAAGGGGAAGGTAATCAAGGGGGGGGGAGAGGAGGAGGAAAAAAGGGAATAAAGAAATAAATTAAGATGTGTTGTACACATGTTCCAACTCCTCACAAGGAATGTAAATATTATGTATCACAAACACATCTCACAAAAAAGGAAGTGGATTAAGAGATGGATGGAGGCAAGGGGATGAAAAAAGGAGATCAAAGGGGATCAAAGGGAATGAAAAAAGGAACAAAGATGTGTTAAGTACATGTACCAGCTTTCCTTGAGGAATGTAAACATTATGTACTACAAACATGTACTAATAAAGAAAATGATCTGAAAAATATTAAGTATAAAAGTAAAAGCAACTACCAGACAATGACTACATAAGCATATTCAGAAAAAAGGAAATTTATTATTTTAACCAAAAAATAAGTGTTTGTGCCTTGAAAACTCATATACTGAATACAATGCAAGATTTAAAATGGACAATAGTGCTCGCTTCAGCAACACATATATATTAAAATGGACAATAATAAATGAAGTAATACAACGTCCCAAGGGTCTACTTCTAGACCCTTGAATTTTACTTGTCTAATACTTGAATTTGACTTGTCTAATACTCTGTCCTGCTTCTTCACTAACGTCAGATCAAAACTTATTTTTTCCATAACTCTTTAAATGTCTAGGTGTATCATGGTAAAAAATCAAATTACTAGAATCAAGGTATGTCATGTACAGGGACAAATTCCTCTGAGAAAGTGCTATACATTTATGGAAATAAATATTTAAACACCTGATTGGGGCTGAGGGTGATACTTCAAGATGATTCAGGGAGGAAAACTACTGAATTGAGGTTGAAAGGCAAATTAAAGAATTTGCTTTGTTTCAGAGAAAGAAGGAAGAAATGAAAAGAAAAATGAGAGATAGAATGGAAGAGAAAAAATGGAAGGAAAAGGAGGAAAAAAAAACAGAATTTTATGCCTAGGTTTCCTGACCAGGCAGATACAGAGAGGACAGGAAATCAAGAGCTGAGTTGTTTAGAAGAAAATTAGTCCCATTCGGGACGTGACCAAAATGGTCCCCCAAGAAAGCTCATTGTGTTGAAGATTTGATTGGCAGTTGATGGGCTTTGGGGAATGTTTGGATTAAGCTGAGTCTGACTTTGTAGAGTGGGTTAGTCCATTAATTAGAGCCTTAGCTAAATGGGCTTATTTGGAGATGGGTTTAATTAGGCAAAGCAGGTTGCTACAGGATAGCTTTGGAGAGTATATTTTATTCCTGGCTCCTTCCACTCAGTCTCTCTCCTGCATTCTGTCTCCTTCCTGGCTGCCATGAGGAAAGCAATTCTCCTTCCACCATGATGTGTCAGCCACACCAATGCCCCAGCACAGTGTAGCCAGCTGACAACGTTCTGAAACTAGGAGCCAAATAAACCTTTCTTCTTTAAATTGTTATTTTCAGGCATTTTTCATGGTGATGAAAAATTTAACTAACATTGGGATTTTAGTAAAGATTTTTCAATAGTCTTGCGAGTCCTTTCATTTTACAGGGGGACAAATGTCAGGACTGGATGAATAGTTTCTTCCAGCCCAAACCTTGAGCAACCAACAATACTGATAAGGTCATGTGAGCCATAGAAGTGCTGGGATGGAGAAGAGAAATCCACTTCCAAACAGAGGGACCAATATGCTCCACCTCAATATTTTCTTGTTTTTCTTTCTTTTGTTTTCATTCTTCAAAGAAGTATCACTTCAGGGAGTTTAATGCAATTTCTCTGTTTCCATTATTGTTATTCTAGGGTAAACTCTGTTTGCTTCAGTGCCCTCCAGTGTCAGTTTCTCACCCCCATAATATTTTCTGGATTTGAACAAAAGCTAAGTTTTTGATAGTTTCACTGTTCACTTCATACCCAGTAGAGCCACACGGGAAAATCAGCTGCTTGTCAATTTATATTTAAATTTTATGACTTCATATTTCCTTTCTAATCTAATATTAGAGCAATCATAACTATGATTCCCATTTCCCTCAAAATGTTTCTCCATGGCAGATTCCTGGACATGTACCCAAAGAGTACATATATTGTTGGCTTTTGTGACATATATTTTTAACTGTTTCCCAGGAAAAAAAGTTTATAATCTTACTCATAATTGGCCTGAATATTTTTAAACCTTCATGTTTGCCATTTCTTGTGAGGAAAACACATATTTTCATATCTTGATTTTTAGCTTTTCTTATTTTCACCTAATATTTATTGAGTGTCACCAGAGGTGAGGCAGAATTGTACTGGACACATAGTAGTGGGCAAAATTCTTCTTTCATAAGAGTTTATATTCTAGGGGAGAGAAAAATAAAACATTAATATCCATAATTTCAGGAAATTATAATATGATAATTTCAGGAAATAAGAGCTATGGAGAAAACAAAGCAAGAGGCAGGAAAAACCTGCTATCAGGTATGGGAAAGAGGGCTGCTTTCAGTATGGTCAGGGAAAGCCTTTCTGATGAGGTCATCAGAGCAGAAGCCTCAGTGAAACAAAGGAGGGAAATTGGGAAAAGAGCCGTCCAAGAACATGCAAATTCCCCAAGGGAAGAGCAACACAAGGTCAGCGTGCTGGAATGCAATAGTAGATATTAGGAGACACGATAAACCAGGGCCAGCTCAGATACGGCCCCATAGATTATGAGCATTATGTTCTCAATACAATGAGAAGCCATTATGGAGCTGCTGGTTTTTTCATTGTTTTTATTTATTTATTTATTTTGTGGGACTGGGGATAGAACTCAGGTCCTTGTGCTTCCAAGGTAGGCACTGTTCCACTTGAGCTAAATCCCCAGCTGCCATTATGGAGTTTTAAGCAGTAGAGTAAGTTATCTGATATAGGATTTTAGATCATTCTAAAAACATAAAGTGCAGAACATTGAATATATAGTAGTACCTGGCAGTCTGGGAGGGCAGAATGAATATGTTGGTGAATTCATAGGAATTCTCATAGGAAACCCTCAAAAGAAATGCAAGAAATGTGTTGCTTCTGAGGAAAACAGTGAACTGGGCTGAGAAAGAAGAGAAAAGATCTAGTCTTTTGATTCCTCTTTTCTGTATAGATATAATTGTGTCCCCTATGCATGCATTTTGTATTGGAGAAAAGTACTTTCTCACTGCTTTGTGAAGACATCACTGTAAAATACAAGGCTAAAAGAAAAGGGACCCGAGAGGAGCAGCTCACAGCCTAGGAAGCATGAGACTTGTTCTCAGGAAATAGCAGAGAAGTGACCAACTCAGGACACATTTTGAAGATAGAAAACTTGCTTGTGGATGAAAGGTGGTAGCCAAGAGGTCACAGCATGACAGAGTATTTCTGTAAGGAGCGAGAGATTGGCAGCACAATGGTGAGGGCTGAATGTTGATTTATCCAGATAAACTCTTGACAAGAGCAGTTGTAATGACTAGGTAGAGACAAATCCCAATCAGAATGTATTAATTGTTCATAATTTTACACCATTTTCACTGGCACTTCAATCTTTTTCTTGTTGAATTCAAAGGATTCTTCATATGGTTTTTATATTTGTTGCACATATTTTCCCTAGTTTGATGTTTTTTCATTTTAAGCATTTTTGACAAATTCAGAAGTTTACAAACATCTACTATTGCTTTTACTTAGTCTCTGCTCTCCTAACAAGCAATAAATACTTGCTGGGGCCTGCTGGCAATCAGACAACGCCTGAGTCGGGGGGTGAGGATGAAGAAAACACAAGACAGACAAAGACAGACAAAGATGGGATCAGGAGGACCTCTCAGTCAGCACCGAGCAGGCACTGTGTTTATTGATCAGGCTATATTTATACTGATTTAGAAAGCTAACATGACACCAATAATGGTTACTACGATCTTATACATTTATCATTTGGTTGGTAGAAACAAAAACAGGTAGTCAAGAAATCAGTACATTTCTTAGAAACTAGAACAGAAACAAATGGTAACTATAAACATGATGATCATAAGTCTAGAATCAATTTCTCAAAATGTCAAACTACAGTTTTCTTAAATCTTTTCCCTAACTCTAACTTCCTTGTACTACTTATTAATGCTTAACTTTTAATAGAATAAGACCAGAAGAATAAGTACATCCATCATCTAGTTCATTAATTCTGCTAACTCTGTTGAACTCTGTCCTAGCCTACGCAGAAACTGGAAGAGAAACAATATGTTGCTAACTTGAGAGACAATGGTCAGCGGGCCCAGCACAGGAATAGGGGAGTTTTCCCAGAGCCAGGACATGTTTTCTGGTGGTAACCCAGGGCAGCTCCTTGTTAGAGCAGATCCTCTGGTATATTAGGGACAGCACCGTAAAATGCATACCCCCGACTCAGGAGTTATTCCCCAAAACCCCAGGCATAAATGCCTGGTCCAGTTACACCATGCTGAGCTGCTTCCCACAAATATGTACCTATATTTTCCTTTTTTTTTTTAACTTTTTCACATTTTATGTTTAACTTCAATTCATTTGAAATTTATTTGGACCAGAATATAGTTTCCCTCTGTTTCTGTCTCCCACAAAGAGTTAACAAATCCCACTTAGTGATTGTTTCTTTCCTTACTATTTTATGAAACCATCTTTGAGCTTCTAACCATCAGTTCTTCAGAATGACCTTAGAAATATGACACCATACCTTGGTGTCATACTGGAAACATCGATGCAGAGAGGAGAATACCAGTTGAATACAAGGGACAAGGAGAGCAGGGTCACGTGAAGACACAGGCAGAGATCAGAGTCAACACAAGCCCAGATCTGCCTGGCTGGAGGAACCAAGGACAGAGTTTCCCCAGAAACTTCAGAGGTAAACTAGCCCTACCATCACCTTGATTCCAGAATAATAAATTAATACATTTAGACTGTTGGAAGCCACCCACTGTGATACTTTTGTTATACCTACCCTAGAAAACTCATAGATCATCTTTTTTTTAATTGAATTCTTTATTGGTACAATTTATATACATCTCACAATCACACATAACATTGGGGAATTTGTACCAATATATGACACAAGTCAATTCTCATTTTTACCCAATCCCCACCCACCCACCCACACCTCCCCACCCCCTATATACATGCTCTTTTATTTTCTTTCAGAATCCTATTTATTCCTTCCCCTCATTACATTCCCACACCAAATTTTCTTTGGAGATTTCCCATTCTACAAAAACTGTCATACTTTCTAGAGCTCATTTGCATCTACAGGTGCTCATATCAAAGAGAAGATCTGGTATTTGCCTATCTGTGATCTATTTATTTCACTTCTTAGTGTGAACTCCAGGTACTAATAGATCATCTTTATCATACACCAAGTTCTCTTAAAGACCAGGATTACTTTCTTGATTTCTAATTTATTAAATTATTATATCAGTGTAACATAATTTTATTTAATGTTTTATTTTAATATTGAACACTCCTTCCTTAAAATCTTTTCTGAAATCCCTCAGCTCCTCTCATGAATTATTCTTCATAATAGGTTTTATTTTTAGAATAGATGTATCAAGTCTTATGTCCCTCAAAATATGAACATACCAATTTTTATACTCAGTGATTTATTATTTAACAACCACAAAAATTCACAATATGACTGTATTACCAAAATTCCTAGGTCACTTAAAATATTATTGCAGTTCTTTAATTAATTTACATTTAACAATTTACTTTTATTTCAGGCAGTTGGTCCAAATGCATTTTTAAAATATTTGAAGGTATTAAAACATAACAAAAATGTACACTGCCTATAGTTGTAGGAATCCATTCTAAATTATAATTAAAGTTGATGAATATCCCTTTAATTTTATTATTTAGATTTTTAAAAATTATTTGCCTTCCTTTATTTCAAGGAAATAGTAAAAGAACGTCTATCTCGAGTGTCACCATGTTCATAATCTATATGGCCAGTGTCCAACTTCATCACTTTCCTAAAATCTTGTTCTTCCTCGAATTCTGGGACCCACCAATCCTTCAAGGGTGCCTCCAGAGTTATTCCCACCATACTTAAAATCTTGATGTCAGGCTTGTTAGAAAATATCTCTTCTGTTACTAAAGTTATCACTTTCTACTTATAGATCATCTTGCACTTATTTGTTGTGTCACATTAATCTATGAGTAGAGTTTAAACTGTGATTAGATAGATTAGTTTGAGCAATATCTTTTATTACACTCTGCCCTAAAAACCTTTTGAAAATCAGACTGGTGAATTCCGCCTTCTCCTAAGTTTGTCCCTCCTAACCTCCTTTGGATGTTGAAGTAAGTGATGAGAACGGATCTACCCAAGACTTTCTTCTGGAGTGAATAGCCAGCCTTTATGAAGAGTCTTTATGAAGGTCAAGGCTGGTCATGCAGCTGTTTCTCTGCATGCAAGACAGAGTGTCCCTGCTCTCATGATGCTTTCCAATTGCTTCAAGTCTAACTTCTCAGTGTGATGAAATGTGTGCTTGGCGCAGTGTCAAGTGCTGGCTTTATTCAAATCATTTGCTTCTACAGATCCCAGTTTCTTCATCCATATAATTGCTGAAGGCTTAGTTTTTTTAAACTTTGCCTTTTGTTTTATTTTCTTTCATTTGTTTGGGGTTTTTTTGTTTTGTTTTGTTTTGTTTCGTTCCGTTTTGTTTTGTTTTGTTTTTTTGAGACAGGGTCTCGCTTTGTAGTTCAGGCTGGCCCTGAGCTCACAATGGTGCCCAGGCAAGCCGCCGCGAACTCAGCAATCCTCTTGTCTCTGCCTCCCGAGTGCTGGGATTACAGGCGTGAGCCACCACGCCCGGCACTGTGGTATGCGGTGTTGATTGTTGGTGGGCGTGAGTCTCCATGGCCAGCATTATATGTGGTTACCAGGGATCAAACTCTGGATCTTGCGCTTGCAAGGCAGGCGCCGGAATCTCCAGCCCTGTTTGGAGTTTTGTGCTTCCTTTTACCTGAACTGCAGAAAGAGTTAGGGTATTTTAGAAAATTCAAGTGAAAGAAAGGAGCTATTAGCATAGGAAGTGGCCTTTCCACTCTGCTCAGTCCTGGACCCTCCTCTGTGGCAGGACCTTCAGCTGGTTCTTTTTTCTCAGCAATCCTCCTGCCTCTGCTTCCGGAGTGCTGGGATTACAGGCGTGAGCCACCATGCCCAGCACTGTGGTATGTGGTATGCGGTATTGATTGCTGGTGGGCATGAGTCTCCACGCCCAGCATTGTATGTGGTTCTGGGGATCGAACTCAGGACCTTGCGCCTGCGAGGCAGGCGCTGTAACCACTGAGCTAATCCTCCAGCCCTTCAGCTGGTTCTTGAAAACATGTTTAGGACACTAAGGTGGATCAGGGATTCCTAAGCTTCAGGCATTCCCATGCCATCTAATGACTTCCACCAGAATCAGAGCACACCTGTGCTATCTATTCACCTATTTGTTAGGTCAATAGGGTTTATAGGGGGCCTACTCTGTTCTGGAAGCTCATAAAAACCAAAGCCCCTCTGTCGGAGGCATGATTACATGCTAGATAGCCATGTTCTCAGCTGTTTAGGAACCCAAGTTCTGATTTCAGAGAGATCTGAGTTTGTCTGAATTGAGGCAGGTCTGTGAGAATCTTAGCAAATTATACAACTTTCCTTTGCTCTAACACACTTTCTTAAAAAATGGAATTCAATTCTTGGGTAAGTGAAGACATATACACAAAGTACTTAGCACAAGATCTGGCACAAAGAACTCAATATCAGTTGTCATTTCTCTAATCTCTTTACTTTTTAATTTTTATTAGTACTTGTAGTTGCTAAAGTTTTATCTAGATATCCCTGGCAAGCCTCACGCAGCCATAGTGGGGAGTTTCAAAGATGGCTGGATTAGGGTGTATAAAGAGATTAAGCCTGTGATACTGGGGTTCAGGGTTCAGATAATAGAAGCCCTGTACTGGATATGGGTGACAGTAGTCAATAGATTTATACACTGATGGATTACAAAGGCACAGGTAGAAGGCTCCCTTATTGCTGCTGCTGTGCTGCTGCTTGCTGCCTTTCCCGCCCTTCCACTTCATGGGCTGTTTCTCTTTTGCCATGCCACCCTGCTTTGGAACCAGCCAACTATGGACTAAAACATCTACAAATGGTGAGCTAAATAAACCTTTTCTCCTTTAATTTTGGGTGCTACGTATTTTATCTCAGTGACAAGAAAAGTAACTAAAAGCAGTACATAATGACATAATAATGACACTCATAATAAGTGAAATCAATAGATCACAGATAGACAATTTCCGGATCTTCTCTTTGGCATGAACACCTGTAGATGCAAATGAGTTCTAGAAAGTAGGACAGCTTTTATAGAGTGGAATATTTCTATAGGAAACTTGGTGTGGGAATGTGATGAGGGGAAGGAATAAATATGATACAGAAAGAAAATAAAAGAGCATGTATA
>PVIC010057401.1:0-10672 GCA_004025085.1 Thryonomys swinderianus
ATAATATCACTCATTTTGGAGAGTTTAGTAGATACCAGTCATTATATTATATTGTTCTAAATATTTAGCATAATTGTCAAGATCATTATACGTATAGAGTCCCTTAGAGGGAAACAAAACTGGAGTTTATAGAACATAATAAGTAACTTGGTCACAACTACGAAACTAATCATGGAATCTCATTATGACACACATCATGTGCTCACAACCCATGTTTTTAGTCACCATAACATATTGTTGTACATATATTACCCATTTCAATAAAATACTATAATAGCTGGTTGTGGTATTGCACACCTGTAATCTCAGCACTCAGGAGGCTAAGGCAGGAGGATCCCCATGAGCTCAAGTCCCACCTAAACTATGTGGTGAGACCCTGTCTCAAAAAAGCAAAAACAGAAAACATAGTTAAATACTGCAATATTAACCATGATCAATAAAACCATTATCCTCTTGATATTGTAATCAACTGGGATCCATTTGATTCTTCCTGTTCTTTTACTTTCTGTCTTACTTCTTCTTAGTTTCACATGTTGTCTGATAACTCTAGTAGCTTTCTAATAGGTAATATTATTTCCAGATTTGTTTTTTTCCTACCCTTCTTTAGAGATGAACTCAGAGTTGTTATAAAAAAAACTAGTTTGCCACTCTCCTACTGAAAGTCTGGGCAGACTGTTTACTACTTCTTTAATCAGCTTTTCAATCCAGTCCTAGATACTACCTGTTATTTCCCAAAAGTACTGGCTTCTACACATGATCTACCCACTTTCCTTCTACTTGTGTCATTCTCATAATTGCACTTAAACTGTTTCCTTGTACTCTTCTTCCATTTCTTCATAATCCAAATATTTTAATATTTTAGAGATGGAGTTTAACTTCTATCACATCAGACTTCAGTATTTCTAATCAACAATTAGTTTTTCTTCTCTGAATTACATTATTAACAGTGTACTCCATATTGTCTAGTACCTGACTGAACCTATTTCTGTTTACTTTCAGTGACTATATGGGTAGTTTTGATTTAAACCATAGTACACACTGATCTGTACTTACAAACACACTGATCTGTGTAAATGATAGTACTCCTGTCCTGGGTGTGCATCTCTGTGAAGATAGTGGGTAAAGGGGGTGCACTTGTGATGAGCACCTCGGCCCCAACACAGTGTATTATCAGTACCAGTATCCCAGTCAGCTGTTCTTTTCATGCTCTCTTCTTGTTAACCATGCGAGCCATTAAGAAGTGTGACCATCTTCATTTATAATAGCACAAATTATGTTTCCTCCTTTTATGTTTTATAAAACGGAATTTATATAGTATGTTCACTTCTATGTCTGACTTTCTTCATTCAACATTATGTTCAAGGGTTTTATCTATGTTGCATGTTGTTGTAGATTTTGTTGATCTTTTTGAAAACTTGAATTTGCCCTTTTTCTATAGCCTGAACAATAAACAGGGCTGGAATTTAGCTCAGTGGTTCCAGCGTCTGCCTGGCAAGTACCAGGTCCCAAGTTTGATCCCTGCTACCACATACCACAGTGCTGGGCATGGTAGCTCATACCTGTAATCTCAGCACTCAAAGGCAGAGACAGGAGGATTACTGTGAGTTCTAGGCCAGCCTGGGCTACAAAGTGAGACCCTGTTTCCAATAATAAAAACAGTCTATGGTCATAGCACCTTGAATGTGCCCAGTCTCATCTAAACAATAAACCATTTTCAACAAAGGATATTTGGTTCAGGGTATTACCTAAAATACCAAACATTATTTTAGAACTACAAGGCTGAGTTTATCATTCTAAATTTGATGATTGTGTCTGAGTTGGTTTTATACTGGATATATTAGATATTTAAAGAAAAGAATTTTCTTAAGCTGTTAAGGGTTTCCATTCACTTTCCAGATTAGTAGTAGAACACACCTACTTTACTTTGCCATTACTTCATCACTTTCTTCAACAAAACAAGTGAATTTTTTTTAATATTTCTAAATGATAATATAACAGATTTGTTTTTCTTTGTCCTCACAGACCTGGGCCCTACATTCTCTGTCACTGCTGATTGATTCTGCTGGCCCACTCTTTCACATGCATGTGGAACCTACCCTTTCTCTCATTATAATGTTGTTGTTAAATGTGCCTCCTACTCATGCTGAAGTTCACCAGAGTCTTGGGCGCTGTTTGAATGCCCTTATTGCCACATTAGGGCCAGAGCTACAAGGTATGTGTAAACTGCTTTTCTGATGTTTACATAAAAAATGTACACATAATAATGAATTTGATTCTTAGTCTGCTTGGCTCATGGTAGATGCTTAGTATGTTTTGTAAAATGAATATATAAATGTCACTGGTCTTTGTTTCTTTTACCATAGTCAAAATATGATATATCCTAAAGATGCTTCCCTATTTGTAATCCCATCTATTTGTATAGCTAAGGCAGAAAAAAACCTAAATTCCAGGCCAGCTATCCTGGGCAGCTTAGCCAGGTGCTATTCAAAATAAAAAGTTAAATGGCTGGAGATTTAGCTCAGTGGTTCTGGCGCCTGCCTCGCAAGCACAAGGCCCTGAGTTCAATCCAGGTAACCACATACAATGGTGGGTGTGGAGACTCACGCCCACCAACAATCAATACCACATACCACAGTACCAGGCGTGGTGGCTCACGCCTGTAATCCTAGCACTCGGGGTGGGGCGGGGGCAGAGGCAGGAGGATTGCTGACTTCAAGGCTTGCCTGGGCTACATAGTGAGTCAGGGCCAGCCTGAACTACAAAGCAAGACCCTGTCTCCAAAAAAAAAAAGTTAAAGGACTGCAGATGGTAACTCAGTAGTAGAATACTTCCTAGCATGCACAAGACCTTCAGTTCAATCCCCAGTATTACAACCAAAAAAAAACCCTTAAAAATGACATACATGAAATAGAGTAGTTTAAAAAGCTCTAATCCCACCAGGCGTGGTGGCTCACGCTTGTAATCCTAGCACTTGGGAGGTAGAGACAGGAGGATTGCTGAGTTCAATGTTTGCCTAGGCTACATAGTGAGCTCAGGGCCAGCCTGAACTACAAAGCGAGACCTTGCCTCAAAAAAAAAAAAAAGCTCTAATCCCTTTTTAAGAAGTATATTAGTAAGTGCAAAAACTCAAGTTCTGATCTGTTCAGATTACATAGTGTATGATTATAATATATAAAAGTAAGATAAGCAGGTCTAAATTTATTGGCAATTTCTAATCCATTTTTTCAGGAAATTTGTTGAAACATATAATCTTAGGTTAATCTTTGCCTAATGATTTTTATTCCAATAAATATCTCAAGAATAAGGAAATCTAAATATTTGTGATCTAGAACATCCCTGCTGGAACTGAACCCAGAGCTTTGTACATGCTCTACCATTGTGGTTCCCTCTAAGCCCATTCACTTTTCTGTGGCAGAAATTTTGTTCACATGTGTCTTTACGTTTAAAGCTACAAATAAACTTTAAACCTGATAATATATGTCTAAAGAGTAATGATTTTATAGATCAGTTATTAATATTTGGCTTTACTTTAGTTAACAGTACTTCTGTTTCTACATTGAGGACTTCCTGTCTTTTGGGTTGTACGATTATGCAAGATAATCCATACTGCCTTGTTCAAGCCCAGGCCATCTCCTGCCTTCAGCAGCTTCATATGTTTGCTCCACGACATGTCAACTTGTCTAGCCTGGTTAGCTGCCTCTGTGTGAGTATAAAACTATAGACAAGGGCCGGAGGGTTAGCTCAGTGGTTCCGGCGCCGGCCTCGCAAGCGCAAGGACCTGAGTTCAATCCCCGGTTAACCACATATAATGCTGGGCATGGAGACACGCCCACCAACAATCAACACCGCGTACCACAATGCTGGAAGTGGTGGCTCACGCCTGTAATCCCAGCACTCGGGAGGCAGAGACAGGAGGATTGCAGAGTTCGCTGTGGCTTGCCTGGGCACCATAGTGAGCTCAGGGCCAGCCTGAACTACAAAGCGAGACCCTGTCTCAAAAAGCAAAAAAACAAAACAAAACAAAAAAAAAAAACTATAGACAAGTTCTCAGTTTCTTTTATTTGAAATTTAGATTTATTCCACTTTAGTTATTTTTTAGTTTGTGTACAAAATTATATACCTATTTTATTTTGGTCTTTTTGGAAATGGGAAAGCAGCTTTTATAAAATCACCTAAGTCATATAAATTCATTCCTCCTCCCATTAGTTTTTTTGAAATATTTATTTATGAAGGAGTAAACATATATTGGGTGTTTATATTAACCCAGGCAATATATAAATGCTGTAGAACATGCAGGTATTTATGCTAACCTCCTGTCTATGTGTTCTTCCTCCATTCCAAATTATTATATACGAAGTTCTTTCCATCTCAAGTGGAGAAATACTTTTCCTTAATATTTTAGCAATATCTGCATTAGTATCTGTATTCTAATAATGTATCCAACAAATGTAGAATGATGAAGGCATCCAACTCAAAAGTTCCTGTGAAATGATCTATAAACATCCTTAGTTTTAAAATTTTCCTTGAGCATAACCAATTTCTCTCCATTCTTGCCACATTTAGTTGCATGTAGGATTATAACCTGACACCATTGCTTTTTAATTTTTCTGCCTGTGCAGCATTCACAGCAAGCTCTCAGTAACATGGCAATTGAGAAGCGTTACTTTAGACAGTCTTTTTATTTTCAAGATTGAGCAAAAATGTGGCAGAGATTTAGCTCAGTGGTTCCTGCTCCTGGTTCAATCTGGTAACCGCATACATTCATGCTGGGCATGGTGACTCACGCCCACCAGCAGTCAGTACCACATACCACAGTGTGGGGCATGGTGGCTCACACCTGTAATCCCAGCACTCAGGAGGCAGTGGCAGGAGGATTGCTGAGTTTGAGTCTTGCCTGGGCTACATAGTTTAGGGCCAGCCTGAACTACAAAGCAAGACCCTATCTCAAAAAAAATTTTTTTTTTTTGAGCAAAAATATGCAGAATTTCAGAGGCTGAACAAACCTTACAATATGAAAATGTCACATAATTATCCCTGTTTTTGTTGAGTAATATTTACATCATTAAAGCCAGTCTCAATAAAAAGGACCACAAAGGCAAATAACATGCTCAAGGAACCATAGGTAGTGGTAGCTAATTCTTAGATTCCATATTACCTGCTTTTGTAGATTTTTTGAGTAGCTTGTAGCTCCACCCTGCTAGCATCCTAGCTCTGTGGCTGCAGAGAAGCCCCTTAATCTATTTCAGCTTTACCTACTGCATCTGTTGAACATGAGGATTATATCAGATATTGAATATAAAGCACATATCCCAGACATTTACTTAGCACACATTTACTTATTGGTAGTTTTTTTTATTGTGTTGACATTTATCTTAAGTATACATGATACAGTTATTGATACTGATAGTCATATATAAAACATGAAAATATGACTAATTTTTCTAGCAGGTTTTTTTTTTTTAGACAGGGTCTGCTTTGTAGTTCAGGCAAGGCCCTGAACTCACTATGTAGCCCAGGCTGGGGAGTCCTCCCGTATATGCTCCCAAGCGCTGGGATTACAGTCATGAGCCACCACACCCAGCATTATGGTGTATGGTACTGATTGCTGGTGGGCTTAAGTTATCATGTCTGTATTGTTGTATGTGGTTACTAGGGATCATACAAGGGACCTTGCACTTTCTAGGCAGGCACCAGAATCACTGAGCTAATTCTCTGGCCCAATTTCATTTATTTTTGAGATCAGATCAGTTGTGTATTAGGAGAATAGCACTTATGGGGGAAGAATTTTACCTTTCCACTCAAGCACTTTAATCCAGGTGTATTATTCTTTATATATGAAGAATTATTGTCAAAACCAATTATTGAAAAAATTTCCGCTCCTTTGCAAACTGATAATGACTTTTAGTCTCCCTCTAAAAATAGTGAGTGTTCTGAGATACATAGTTCAATGGCACCATGCCTATCTAGCAAGCACAAGATCTGGAGTTTGATCCCTGGTACCAATAAATAAAAAAATAAAAATATATAAATTTATATAATTTTATATAAATAAAAATAATGAGATCACCATTTTTTCTTTATGAATTGTAAAAAATTTTCATTAATGGCCTTTTAAAATTTCACCTTTACAGCTGGAGATTTAGCTCAGTGGTTCCACACCTGCCTAACAAGTTCAAGGTCCCTGGTTTGATCCCTAGTAACCACATACAACAATGCCGGGTGTGGTGGCTCACACTCACCGGCAGTCAGTACCACATACCACAAATGCTGGGTTTGGTGGCTGAAGCCTGTAATCCCAGCACTCAAGAGGCAGAGGCAAGGAGGATTGCTGAGTTTGAGTCTTGCCTGAGCTACTTAGTGAGCTCAGGGCCAGCCTGAACTACAAAGCGAGACCCTGTCTCAAAAAGAAAAAAAGATTTCACCTTTAACTTCCACTGAATTCATTTATTGAAATTTACTGAGAAATAAAGAATAAGACTAGCAGTAATTCATGCTAAGATATTATCATACCCAAACTCATTAACATTTTCCCTTCCTTAGATTTAAAACATGAACATAAATAATAGAGACTTATTATGAAGATTTTTCTTTTAGAAGTTGAGGAAATCTGTAGTAATCATTATAAATCTTATTTATGTTACTCATAATATTCAAGCAAATTGATTTTTTCCATAGAAATCATACTCAAAATTATAATCAGACTAGACATGGTGGTACATACACCTATAATTCCAGCACTCGGGAGGCTAACCCAGAGGGATCACCATAAATTCAAAGCCAGCCTGAACTACATAGAAAGATCCTGTCTCAAAACAAATCACTGTTAGTATTTTAGGTAACAATTCTAAATTTATTAGAATTTAATATATATTAAAATATTCTTTGAAATAAGGAAATTACATTTCAGAAAAAAAGGAT
This sequence comes from Thryonomys swinderianus, assembly GCA_004025085.1. Classification (NCBI taxonomy): domain Eukaryota; kingdom Metazoa; phylum Chordata; class Mammalia; order Rodentia; family Thryonomyidae; genus Thryonomys; species Thryonomys swinderianus. The sequence continues at coordinate 6,919 of PVIC010057401.1, forward strand.
ATTGCATTTCATCATTAGGCAAGAATCATACTATAAAGATTTCTTTGTAACTGCATGTTTAACTTCCATTTTGAACCTTGTCTGAGCTACACTAGCAATTCTGAGTACTGTCACTATTAAAACTTGGCTTCCAGGGCCGGAGATTTAGCTCAGTGGTTCCGGTGCCTGTCTCACAAGTGCAAGGTCCTGGGTTAGATCCCTGGTAACCACATACAATGCTGGGCATGGTGACTCTCGCCCACCAGCAATCAATACCACATACCACAGTGCCGGGTGTGGTGGCTCACTCCTGTAATCCCAGCACTCAGGAGGCAGAGACAGGAGGATTGCTGAGTTCCAGGCTTGCCTGGACTACATAGTGAGCTCAGAGCCAGCCTGAACTACAAAAGCAAGACCCTGTCTCAAAAAAAAAAAACTTGGCTTCCAAGCATTAAAAAAATAAACTATAACTTGTAATGAGGTAAACCATTAATTGTATCTCTTGCCAGATACCCATTCATGGGAGTGTAATCCAGGTTATTCTAGGCATGTCTACTTGATCTGGTTCTGATACTTAGGTTTAATAAGAAATTCTAAAGAAAGATCAGGTTTCTCAAATGTAGATCTTACCATTACATATTTTATGTCTCTACATCTTGGCATTCTTTGTTTTGTTTTGTTCTGTTGTTGTTTTGTGGTACCAGGAATCGAACTTGGGCCCTTCTGCTTCCAAGGTAGGCACAGTACCACTTGAGCTAAATCCCCAGCCCTATCTTGGCATTCTTGAGTTGATTATTTTAAAAATCTTAGCTCACCTCTTAAGTTGGTAAAAAAAGTATTTATGCCACATTCTTACACTGGATCTAAGCCAGTTTGAATAATAACTTTATTGACATTTGTATTTTAATGCTTAGCTGATTGTTGTCACAGTCATCCTAATATTTATCTTTTGGTTTTGTCATGACTGGTCTGTCATTTGTTTTTGTGCAGGAGATCTTGTTGGATAATTCTGTGTTGGTAGGTCCCTGACCCTTGATTCCTAACTTTTTTTGAGGTTTGCAGTGCTGTTTTTTTGTGTTGTTCTTGATTGTATATGTTCTTTGTTTCTTCTGCTTTTGTATGTTATGCTAACCATTATTGTAAATTCCAGAATGTGGAGCATGTTACGTGGTGTTTATTTAATACCAATATAAACATATCCTGCCTAACCTCCAGCTAGAGCACTCACTTTTGCACCGCATTTTGCTTCATTTTTATTTAATATATTCATTTCAAAAAGGACTTGTAGTTAACAGTTTGATTTAATTTCTGCATTTTGCCTGCTTTGTTTGTTTGCCTGAATTTACTCTGTTCCTCTTCCCAATTTAAATGCTAGAGATTGACATGGAAATATTAAGCCTCCTGTTATGCTCTGTGTGACAGCATCCAGTATTTTTTTCTCCCAGGGTAGACCTAAGCATGCATTTTTAAAAGATTGTTTGACCAACCTAAATAAATACTGCACCTGACTTATATTATATTGTTGTAAACTCTAGTTAAAATAGCTAGTAGGTTCATTAACTTTTTTAAAAGAAATATTATCTTGTAGAATGCTTTGTCATTGTTAAATATAGCAGTACTCTTAAGCATGAGTGAACTTAATAGTTTTATATCTTAACTTCTCTGTTATCTTTTGGGCTAGTTTCTAATAACAGAAGTTCCTAAACTTGCCTGGAATTACATTTGCATGAGACTACTGGGAATGGCATTCATGTCTATCCACTGTTGCATTAATTGTATGGCTCAAGGGTATAATAGAACTTACTTAACACAGCACTTCCCATCCCTGTATTTCAGTAATGATACATTAACTTTTTCTGGGTTTTTTGTCTTACGATAAAATTTAAGATTCAGCTATATTTGCATGTGTTTCTTCATTAACATTGAAATCTGGTTGATACCAATAGCCCTTTTTTTCCTCATAATTTAACAGCTTTCTCACCACAAATTTACCTATTTTCCCCACATATCCCAAATCACCATATATCATTAGTAAAATTATGCCATTATTTCTTAAATTTTGCTTTGAAAAAATCACTATCAAAGATATACATTGGGACCAAGGTTTAGTGGTGCCTGCCTTCCAAGGACAAGGTCCCAAGTTTGATCCCCAACACCAAAAAAAGAGAAAGAAAGATACACATTGTGTGAGCATGATGGTATATACAGCTATTAATCCCAGCAACTGGGATGCTAAAGCAAGAAGGATCAGTGGGTATTCAGGTCCAGCATGGGTTACATAATGAGTTCAAGACCCGTCTAACCTACATAGCAAGACCTTATCTCAGAAAAGTAGGATTCACAATGAGCTAAGGATCTTACTTGGTGGTAGAGCACATGTTTAGCATATACAAGGCCCTGGGTTTGATTTCTCAGTGCACCCCCAAAAAGTACATATTTATTATAGGCTTTACTCTGATCTTTATCTGCTCTTTAGGACAAAATATATTTTTAATTTCTAGATCTTCTGTGTTTCACTAATGAAATCTCTGAGGAAACATTTGTATCCAGAAACCTCAGGCTTAGAATTGATCATTTGAAGTGTATCACCAAACCTATCTATCATTTGCCATAGATAGATAAAACTCACTGAGATTTACATTGTAACTGTGTGTGTGTGTGTTTGCATAGGTATGAAATTGGCTGTTCTATAATGTTTCCAGAGCATTTTTTGGTGAATATATTTTCTAAATAAAATTCTTCCTTTATTTGAAAATACATTTACTTTGTTTTTTGAATAAAATTTTCATTAATATTTTTAATTACATCGAGCATTACTATTGTCAGATTCTATGATAAGCACTTTGCTCCTTGTTTTAACTTCATAACAGCTATGCCTCTTTGTTGGGATAGTGTTACAAATAAGGAAACTAAGGCACAGAGAGGTTAAATAACTTGCTCAAGGGCCGGAGATTTAGCTCAGTGGTTCCAGTGCCTGCCTCGCAAGCGCAAGGTCCTGAGTTCGATCCTGGTAACCACATAGAATGCTGGGCATGGTGACTCACGCCTACCAGCCATCAATACCACATACCACAGTGCTGGGCATGGTGGCTCACGCCTGTAATCCTAGCACTCGGGAGGCAGAGACAGGAGGATTGCTGAGTTCGCGGCGGCTTGCCTGGGCTACGTAGTGAGCTCAGGGCCAGCCTGAGCTACAAAGCAAGACCCTGTCTCAAAAAAAAAAATAAAATAAAATAAAAACACTTGCTCAAGCTGCAGAGGTATTAATTGGTGGACTTGGGATTCAAACTGAGAGAGTTTGACGCCTGGGTTTCCAATTTGACCAATATGCTATATTGTTATATTTGTTTGCTTTAGTGAATTGTAAAAGACTATAGTTGCATGAGCAGAAATATCTAAATCCTTTGAATGGTGATTATTTTATGTCAAACTGTTTTTACTCAAATTGTCTGTCTTATAACATTGTTGGGAGGCTTTTGCTTAGATTTGTTTATGAATAGCACATAATTTAGCACATTCTTTAGCTTAAGCTACATAATATACTAGAATAGTTTTTTTTTTTTTTTTTTTTTTTTTTTTTTTTTTTTTTTTTTTTTTTGTGCTTTTTGGAGACAGGGTCTTGCTTTGTAGTTCAGGCTGGCCCTGAGCTCACTATGGTGCCCAGGCAAGCCGCCGCGAACTCAGCAATCCTCTTGCCTCTGCCTCCCGAGTGCTGGGATTACAGGCGTGAGCCACCACGCCCAGCATTATATGTGGTAACCGGGGATCGAACTCA